>JAVJIF010013351.1:0-137104 GCA_038442645.1 Agave tequilana | reverse complement strand
TTGTTCCCATTTATGTAGAAAATCATTGTTATTATACCTCTTCCTTTTCCCTTCTTTCTAAAATAATTTTAGTTGGAAGCAGTTATTGTTATGCTGTGCTTGACACGAGCATGAAACTTGTCTCTTGGGGTTTTTCCTGTGACATTCTCACAGCTTAATTTGTTCACAACATTCACTGACCTTCATTGTTCCAGTGTCATGCTTCTGGTTGAAAACAAAAGAAGTGACAGCAACTACTTCTTCACTCTTCAAATTATCCACCACGTTTTCGCTGCAATGAACTTGGCATAAAAACTAGTATTTTGTGGTTTACTCGATGATGTGGCAATTTAGGAAGCTGGAACACAGCAGTTTAGATGACTTCTTATTTACAGAATGAAGGAAGAAACATGGAGAAAAGATTAACAAAGAAACCGAGTCACAGAAAAAAGGAAGAAAACATTGTTACTGCTGAAAGCTCGTATGTTAGTAAGATAGAGATTACAATGTTAGGATCCATTTGAAGGCATCCTCCATATAAATGAGGGCGATAGCGAGGCAGAGTTAGGGCAATAAATAGTGATCCAAACAATAGCATAAGTAGGCCTTAATAATAATACAAGGTTTGCTTGTCCTTGTCAACAAAGAATGCATGAGAGTAACCCTAGTGCAAGTCTCTGGCTTTTCCCATTTCTCGTTGTTGTAGGGAAACAGTAACTTCTTCGTGTTAAAAGTCAGGAGTCAAGCTTCAACACCAGCAGATATTTCTCCTGCAAAAACAATCTCAAGTCATAAAAGATTTGTTGGGTGCTACCTTGCATGCATCGCACCGTAATGTGGCAGTCATTTCAAACTAGATTTGATGAAATTAACTGTAAATACTGGGGAGAAGCTCGCAACGACTTAAAACTTACCATGCATGCATCTGATGAAATTATCTAGTTCAGACAGGAAGATATCTCCCTGCATGAAGACAGGGGATTGAGGCTGGTACGTGAGGAAGGAGAGATGGTGATGGTCGGGATCATTTCTGGGCTTTGCAGTTTCAAGGACTCTAATGCATGCCTCCCTATCGTGGCATGGAACAACGCTCTGGCCAGCTACAGTGAGACCGTGATCCCAGGCACAATTCAATACCTAGAAAGAGAAATGATCGAAAGAACCAATACTTGGGGTCAACATTGGCTAAGGCATAATATTAAACTACAACACCAAGCAGCTATAAGAAAATAGGGGAGCACGTTACCTGCCAGCTCAAGCCTTCTGGGTCAGCCAGTGCATCATCGTTTTCCAAGGAAGAAGCTTGCGGTCCAGAGCAGACAAATTTCATTGTCACAGAGTGTTTCTTGAGCATGTCGAAGACTGGAGAATAACCATCTTGATTTGTAGGGTTGTAGAACCCTGCTGTTAGCTCTGCAGCATGACTGCAAGTCTTGTACCACCAGTAAATAGATGGAATCTGCAGTGAGAATCCACACTGTGTTCTTATGTTTCAATGATATATAGTCTTCTGACAGAATCACTTCAGCCACAAGTTTAAGCTGATAGGTCGTGTGGTAAGAATTTATATCAAGCAAACATCACAATCCCTCTCACAGGGACCATCACTTAGAAAGGCAGAATAAATTGGGATAAAAAAACATATCTTAAAATTGCCAACAATGAGGTTTTAACCCTAGACTTTTTGAAACCAGCTGCTCTCATTCCAAGCGCTTTGACAAGTTCAAGCATTGTGATCAAACATAATAATTGAGGTTTCCCATTAAGAACTTCCATGTGAATTCCCCAATCTTTAATCCCTATATCCAAATAAAATTGCCTTCAAGTGATTAAGAAAAATGATTTAAAAAGTTTCAATGCAAGTCTCTAAGATGTTCTCGCAAGTCTCTCAGATGTTTTCTTCAAGTGTGGATCTCTTAACTGACTAATATAATGACAGGTACATCTATGCTACTGACATACTCAGTTCAGCGATACAAGTCTCATTGACCTACAGCACAAGCCTTTCCCAGTAGAATTGGGTGATAACCATCCAACAAGTTGGCCATTAACTTGACAACCATACTCTCTTTTTTGAACTAACATTTGTGTGCTGGTGGATAGGTGGCTGGGCTTTTTATTTTTGCCTCTTGCTCCTACTTCTTTGTGTGTGTGGATGGTGGAGGCTCACGTGGGTGTCGCATGGGGAGAGAAGCAAACGAAGAATACGAAAGAGAAAAAGTTGGGGAACATAATCCCCACAAAAATCATGAGAAAACGTTCATTTCATTCAAGGTCAAGTCTTCACCAAGTCCCTTCAGCAGCATAGACTGATTTGATTAAAGTTCTGAAGCAGACCCGGTAATTGAATTAAGAGCTAAGTGGGTCCTCAGATACAAGGACCTATGAAAAAATTAAAGGCATCCCCACATACCTTCACCACTAGCTGTGTCCCTTCAAATGCAAGGTTTGCAAGTGATAATACTTGGTCTGCATGATCTATTAGAGTTTGTGCATACCAATGAAGGAAGAATCGTCCATAGTAGCTATCATAATCACCACGATCACAAAAAAATCCAGTTTCATGTGGCCTGGAATTATAATAGCCAGCATTATCTGGTCCCCTTGCCCAGAATGAGTGGCCCCGCAATTTTGCTGCCCTTCGAAGGTTCTTCTGCAAGAACCTATCATAGCACTGCAAAAGATTAATAAGTCTAAGTAAGAATACATACCATAACTGCTATTTAGTATTAATTATGAGATGTGTGAGAGAGGGATGGAGGGAAAGCACACTACTGCTAAGTAAAATATCAACAGAGTATAAATTATATAATAACTTCTGAAAGTAATATGACTAGTGAGGTTCGAATCAGGCTCACACCATCTACCTGGCTTTTTGGACCTACTGCCAAATATAATATCAGCAGAGTATATCTTATTGATTCTTCATTGATATTTCATTGCCCAACCCAAAAACAGAAACCAAGTTAAAAGCTAGTCATGGTTATCTTCTCCATGATACCACTTCCATCTCCCTGTATTATCTATGTCTATGAACTGCTCAACGAGTGTGTGACTTCTCTCACCAGATCAATGTGATTTTGATGCTAAATTAGTTTGAGGCACATTAATGTTTGAGTATACATAGATATAGTCAAATTGTAATACAGGTGACACTCGAGTTTCTTTAAGATTCAACCAGTCATTTATAGTATTTTACAATTTCAAAATTAATGCAATGGATGACAGAGATTAAAAAGTAGATCCAATGGTAATTTGAGTAAGTCAATCTTTGGTCCAAGTAACCGGGCCACTGGGGTTCAATGAGCAATTGAGTCATGTCAGGATTAGTCACTGGATCATATAAGTAGGAATAGAGTATTTCCATTTGGTTATTTCAAAGAAATTTTCTATTTTCCTTTTCATCTGCTGTAAGTTTAACAGAGAAGACCTGAGTGCTTCTTCAAAGTTGATTTAGAGCAGTAGAGGTTAAACTAACCTAAGATCTTAACAAGTTTGAAAAGTTACAAAATAAGAATTTAAACTCTGGGTTCAATTGATGGCAAATACCTGAAACTCACCGATACCAGGATATCTCCAACCCATTCTTTCTGGAAATGAAGGATATTTTAACTCCCCAGCGGCACCGAGTCCAATTTCAACAGCAGAAATAAGGCCCTCCACGAATAAGTTGTTGAATTCCATGCGAAAGCTTCTCATAAAGTCAAAATACACTGAACATGTTTGAGAAAGAGTGAAATCAGAGACCACAATGGAAAGGATCAATCTAAAAACCCTATAAGCTATTCATGCCAAGCAGACACAGAAAAGTATGACTAAAAGCACTGTAATTACCAGCTATTCAAGATAATTTGACAGACAACTAAAGGTTGTATACAGAACCTACACCAACAGTGATCACAAAGCACTGGTTTAATGTGTGGCAAACTGAATGTGTCACGGTGCATAATTAAGCTAGGGATTGGAAGTACATGAAAATACAAAAACATATCATATATTTGTGATAGGGCAAAAGACAGAAAAAAAACTTCCTTCTACTCTTTTAACAGCTTGATACTGTTTCCTTTTACTGAGAAAAAAATTCGGAAAACCAAACTAAAGATCAAAAGTCATAGCCATGCTGGAAAATGATGAATGAAAATATATTTCAAGTACCTCAATACCAGTTCTTCCTTTGAGAACGCGCTCTTTGTCGATGCCCCAAGAAAGGCACTCTGTGTTTCTCCTCCCTTCACGATCAGTGAAAAATATATCTTGGTTGTCTTTACCAATCTCCAAGACCCACTTGGGAAGGGAGATGGGCATATCGCCAGATCCATTTCCTCCATGCTCATGAAACACGAGAGCTACCTTCAATTCCAAGGCAAAAGATAAGGTTATGCAATATTTGATTACTTTCAAGAGATGACCATTATGCTTTGAGGA
Source organism: Agave tequilana (assembly GCA_038442645.1). NCBI lineage: Eukaryota > Viridiplantae > Streptophyta > Magnoliopsida > Asparagales > Asparagaceae > Agave > Agave tequilana. The sequence continues at coordinate 132,700 of JAVJIF010013351.1, read as the reverse complement.
TGAACCGAAATTTTGCATATTTTACTACCCACGAAAGGGCTCATCAATCTCCAAGCCGTAAATATGAGATGGGAGTCTATGCAAATAACTTCACTAGGAGGGCTCCGACTATATGTCAGTTTAAACACTTTCGTAAGAGAATAATATTTTTAAAGCATCACTTGCTAGTTCTGCTCTGCCATATGATGGATTGTCAGACATGGGTTGATCAGTACACATTTTCCAAGAGATGTTTGGCCCTTCATAACAATACCATTCAAACAGAAATAGTTTAGTTGGTTGGTAAGTTGAACTATTTATGTGAAAAACTAGCTAATGTGTGTCACATAGCTGCAGTTATGATTCAATTTAGTTACTTATTCAAATAAAGATATGCATTTGCTCCGTGAGAAGTAGATTTCTGGTAAAGCCTCTCAAGTTTCACAGAGTTATTCCAGTAACAAAAAACGGGTAATGACAGCCAACAAAATAACAAAATGCCAATCCTCTGTAGATTATATAAAGAAAAGGGGCAATATATGCAGGTCTGATACTAAAAAAAACATCAATTAATCATGTGTGCTAGCTCACACAGTTTATGTGTTCACTATTTTGATACAAACTCATTAATTATTCTAATAAGTAACGACAAATCCATCAATTATTTTTTCAAGTCATTATACATCCAATTCCTACTTCCTTTGCCATCCATCTATATTCTTTCCTGTTCGGGTGACGAGTCAGATGATCTAAATCTTGTTTTTGCTTAGGTTCTTGTCTGGCTCCTCGTTTTAAATCAGTGATTGAAGCCAGAGCTGGAGAAATAATTCTAAGCTTGATTTTTGTGGTGAGGTTTGTTATCACTTCTCAAGTTATTAAAAATATTTTTATCAGTGCCATTCATTATAGATTCTCTCCAGATTCTTACTAATTCATCTGGTTACATTTGAAATCTGGTTATCTTCAAATGCTTCTAATTACATTCTTGATTATGTTGCCAAAAAAAGTCAAAGTCTGCTAGCCTACACTTATTGACTGATAACCATTAGACTCTAGCATTGCTTCCTAAATAACATTAACATTGCAGTGTCCAACATACTATGTCATCATTAAACTGTAGTATATTGACTGATAACCATTAGACTCTAGCATTGCTTCCTAAATAACATTAACATTGCAGTGTCCAACATACTATGTCATCATTAAACTGTAGTATCTTAATGATTAACCTGACAGACTTGTACCAACAACACCTTCCAGCTTTCTCATCATGGATCAAATGAGATCAAATATGGTGCAGCCATATGTTAAGACCCAGTTGTCCATTAAAATATGCTTACGCATTTCTAGCTTTGTTTAGTCATGTTACTCATTGATAATAAGAGAGCTACTCAGTTTTGTAGAATCTTCCTACAAGGCATCTCATTTGAAGATAAAAGGTCCTAGAGGGCATATTTAGGTAGAGAATTGCAGATGATTTTCAAGTTTATTCTCAGTAGCCTCATGAGAGGACCTTAATTTCTATAGATTCTCAAACTTATCTTATGGATAAAGAAAAGAGTTATTAACTCTCTCTCTCTCTCTCTCTCTCTCTCTCGTGTGTTGAGGACAAGAGTATTGTTTATATTATTCACAGTATATTAGTTATCAATATATCACATACATATAATATCATAAGCTTCGATACCTTAAACGAGCCAACCAGATGCATGCAAATATCTCACCTTTGGCTAGCGTACACATTAAGATATGAGTGCCAAGGAAAAACCCTCCACTTCAACAGCGAACAGTGTGTAAACCACTAAAGTAAGCTCAACTTCGAGAATCTAGGATCCTGTATTTGTAGGACTTCAGAAAATGTCTCAAATTTCATCTTTGCCTATAGCTGTAATAATCAAGTTCCTACATAATATTTAGTTTACACAATAGCACTTCAGCTAAAGACACAGTTGTCAATATCGTACAATACACGATACGTATCGTATGATACAATACGATATGGTAAGAAAATAATACGAATCAGAAGGTTGTGTCGGAGCAGGTTAGTTATCGTACAATACGCCCTGTGTATCATACAATACCCGATATGTCTTATACGATATGTGATAAAATACAATACACAATTGGTATTGTCGAATAAGTTAACTTTGAAGTTTAATTGGGGTTTTGTGCTTGATTTGAGTTTCAAGGCCATTATTAGTTTAGTTATAGGTTAGAGATCGTGAAGACCCAGTAGATTAGGATTTCTTTCACTTGATCTAACCCCCACTTCTCATCTCATGGTCATCTTCATCTTTGATCACCTCAACTTTAGCAATGAGGAGCTTTGTTGACCATCTTTGAGCCTCCCCTAGTCCTCTCTTGTACGTGTTTTTTCTGCTTCAGTATTTTTTTTGATCTTGACTTAAAGTCTCTGTTTATAATATAGTGTTATCCAAAACATGATATAATTGCTATTGTTATATTAATTTCTTATAAAAGGATTATTAGATGTAACGTATTATTAAGTGTTTAATTGTTAGTTCAACTAATTAGGTTTCGATGTAATTGTTGGGATTAGTTGACTTTATTAGCATGTGTCTCTATTGTCATCCTTTGATGTTTTTGGATCAGTAAGTGTAATACTAACAAAAAGCTTAATATAAGAAGTGCTTAATTAAAAATTTATTTTATGGTGCTATTTTGATTTATAGCCTTATGGTCATTAGAGTTAGAACTTGGAAGTAAGGTTTGTTTATGTACTTATTTACATACATTTGAATTTTATATGACTACGTTGGGTCATTATCATATCTCCTTATTTATTCGTTGGTTCATGTTTAAACTTGTCTTTACTTTTGTGATAAATATAATTTATATGCTTATTTTCTTAACTATTGCAGGAGTTAACATATCCGATACATGATACAATACGATATGCGATATGATACCTATGAAAAACGATATCTGAATCGTGAGTTGACAACTATGGCTAAAGATTATCAGTCTTCCAGAATTTGTATTTCAAACAATAATTCTCACTGAAAAGAGTTAACTGCTGAGATTTTTTTATGTTCTAAAAGACAATCCCTCTAAGACCATACCCACTTTTCAATTCAAAGTTATAAAAGTTTATCCGCACAATAGCACTGCAGCCGGTTGTGCTGGTAGTTCACACTGCTCATATTTTGTGCCTTCAAGTTGACCACTCTTCTAGGGGATTGGTCTCGCCATTCATCTTCTCTGCAACCACATAGTGAGTCACTGTAAAAAAATTCAAAAACATGAGGAATTTGCATAAGTTTGATGACAAATAACCCCACGTACCACATCCCTGTAGTTCATTTAAAACATTGTAAACAATGATCTTTCCTGTGAAGGGAATCGGAAATTAACAAAAGCAAACACACATAAGAAATACCCCACGCAAGCAACACAAAGCAACTCACTGCACATACATCTACAATATAGTTCAACTATTCACTTCATCTGCAATGAGTTAGACCAGGGAAGACAATAAAACCACTCCCCAAAAGCATCTTTTTACTAGTCCTTAAGATTCTTATTTCAGTTTCTCCCTTCTCTTATTATATCAATGAACTCTATCATTCTGGATTAGTGAAGAGAAGTGGACTAGAGTTACCACAGACAAATCTTAAATATCATAAAACTTCTAAACTCCATCAAGAAGACTTTCAGCGAACACTCATTGTCACCCACAGAATTGAACACCTATCTTAAGATTTTTAACAAACACTTGCAGTATATTGACAAACCATATATGGCACACTGTATTTGGATGAAACACTTAACAACATAAAACTATCAGCATTCATATTCATTAAACCCACTGAAATTTTTGTGCGTAGTCATTTCATACAGATAAGGTGAGTTGTGCCTTATATAACATGATGCTTGGCACCTACAATATGAAAACCGAGACATTACACAAACAGGCCAGATAACTCCACTACCCAAAGGGGGCAAAAAGTTATGTTGTCACTATAACTATTTTGATAAAATCATTTCTGCATTATCAATTTTAGCATCATCTGTCGCTTACCTTGATATAAGCAAAAAGAAGAGAGCACCCATCATTTGCAGCCTCTCTTGATTACAACCATCATTTGCGGCCTGGCACTCTCACAATTAGATACGATTATTTACTAGTAATTCAATTTATCAAATTATTTAGTGATGTTTATCTATACAACATGGTTTCAAATATCAACCAATCACGACATACATCAACAATATTGTATCGGAATTTGAGGTACTTGATACAATATCAAGTTATCAACCTTATAATATCGATATCAACACAAATACTGTCGTATTTGCCAATATTGATGATATTGGGCTAAAAATCATTGGCCGATAAGGATACCTATTCTGCGATTTTTAACCATGCTATACATAATCTACTTAAATATATACGATGGCATAGGAACTTTCTCCCCTATGTTGGTATAGGGTGGGATGGACCCACCCAATTGAAAAAAAAAAATTTTTACTAGTTTTCATTTTTGAAGTTAAAAATATTTTTCCAGTGGCCCTTAAACAAAAATTCACATACAACATGGTTTCAAATATTGGCTCTAGCAACAATTCATATTGGAATCATGCCGAGTAACTAGAACTTGATGTGCAGAAAAAAGTGGACATCAACAATTGTCAAAAATGAGAAACATGACCAGAAAAAGGTTTAGCATATGCATAAGCTAAAAACTCGGGGCTAACCTGCAATTTCAGTTGGAACTCCCGGATGATACTAAACATGTCTCTATAGCCAGACCATTGATATTTTTGTGGACTCCAGCCCTCTACAATTCCCCACCAACAATCCACAACAACTCCATCAATATGTAATGCCTTCAGATGCCTTAATTCTTGCCTCAATGCTTCTGGATCAACCAATTGGCAGTAATTGTTGATAATGCTAGTCTAAAACAGGAACAACGAGAATTGATTAGTAGGAACTTAGAAACCAGAAACAACTACCATAACTGAAAAACAATAAGTAATTCAAAGGAACTAAGGGTGCTGACAGTCTAAAAAAATTCAGAGTTAAAATCTACGAGTACAAAACGATGTAAATCATTCTAGAGTGCGATGCAAAAAAGGAACGGTATATTTCAGTGCCAAATTGTTTTCTTAAGGAAGCCAGTTCCTTCTGGATGTTTTTTCATATATTTTTTTCAAGAATAACTTGTGAACAACGGCCAGACTGTAATGACGAACTGGCTCCATGGTGAAGAAAAAAGTGAGGGAAGACACAAACATAGATTAAGATCAATTCTATCTAAAAGCTAAATTGATGTGAAACAAAAGAGGGGGTCTAAGAATTTTGGGAAAAGCTGAGAGATAAAAGAAAATAACTAAAGATTACCTAATAGATAAATGAAAAGGCCTTTCACCTTCCTGGATCTCACGCCGTTCCTCGATCTCACGCCGCTTCACACCGCACGCTCCTCGATCTGGACCTCACGCTCCTTGATCTGGACCTCACGCCGCTTCATGTCGCACACTCGATTTTAACTTCACAGTTAGGGTTTTACACCTCACCATGGGAGGCATGCCCCTCATGGGGAAAAAACTCCAAAATAATTTTTTTTTTCAAAATTCTAGTATACTTTTGTTGAAAACAATGGAGTCTTTAAATAGACTTATAACTTATTCAATTCCCTCTAACAGTCGATATGGGACTAAAATAAAATACAAGAGTGAAACAAACACAAGACTACCAAATAAAAAAAAATATAGATTCGGACTCAAAACAAAAAGAAGCTGACTCCATGTCCCTATCATTCTCGTCAGGTGGGAAGAACTCGACCCCGTCGAGTATACATGAGATGGGGGTGACTCGATACTAAATCTGAATTTGAAGTTACTGCTGCTGTTGATCTTGTTGGAGATGTTGCAGATGTGGTTGCTGGAGATGTGTTAGAGAGATTGCTGAGATCTTTGGCTATTGAGGAGTTTGTTGTGAAGGAGATTGTTGAGATTTTTGATTTTTGAGGAGGTTGTTGTGGAAGAAATTGTTGAGATCTTTGGTTGTTGTGGGGTTGTTGTCGAGATTGTTGAAATCTTTGACTGTTGAGGTTTTTGTGAAAGAATTTGATTTTTGTAGCTAAGAGAGTTTGGTGGTTGAGATTTTGATACGTGAGAGAAGATAAAAGAGATTAGGATTTGGCTTTTTTTGGAATTTTGATAGAGGAGATGAAAAAGAAAGTGAATTAAGTAAAAATTGCACCGGCTCCACCGAGACTACTAATTCATTTCAACACTCACAATGAATGGTTCAAATAAAATTGTACTGATTTCACATCGGGAATCTTTTCACAAGAAACTATTATGCTCTGATACTAAATAGATGTGAAACAAGAGAGGTAGTCTAAGGATTTTTCGGATCTCACGCCGCACGCTCCTCGATCTTGACCCCGCTTCACGCTGCACGCTTGATCTTAGCTTCACGGTTAGGGCTTCACACCCTGCCATGGGAGGTATGCCCCCTCAAGGGAGAAAAAACCCAAAATATTTTTTTCAAAATTCTAATGTACTTTTATTGAAAACAATGGAGACTTTAAATAGACTTACAACTTATTCAGTTCCTTCTCACAATCGATGTGGGACTAAAATAAAACATAAAAGTAAAACAAATACAAGACTACAAATAAAAGAAAATACAGATTCGGACTCAAAGAAAAAAAAACTGACTCAATGTCCCCATTACTAAAACTTTCCAATGCGGGATTATTCTAATCACATATGACCTTAACAATAACTAGTACCCCTGTCCAACCATTATCAAGCAGGAACACTAGCTAGGGAAATTTAAGCTTAAAATAAACATATGGGTCGCAAGTGTCAAATACAATTCTACTCCTGACCACTGCATTAACTCCATTGTAAGTATCAAATGTTAATGTTTTTGTTTCTTTGCAATTGTGGTAGATCATCATATATGCATCGGATGCTGTTAAAAGTTTGCACTCCTACAAACTTCAAATATCAAACTGCTAACAACTCACAGAGAGCATAACATAAACAGGAATGTACGGGGTTCCCCCAAAGTTGCCATCAGCCTCTACGGTTCCATGCATCATCTGTAACAGTTTTCCCCAATCAAAAGATCAAACAAAAGCTATTCAAAACATAGTTCAGAAACAAAAAAACAAAAAATATATATATATATATATATGCTGCTAGTTGACAAAAAACAAATTTTTTACCTGATCAGCCTCAACGCACTCTGGCGAGTTGATGGGACTAGCGCTAGCATACTTGTCAGCCTTGAAATCTCTCTCTGCAACAACCACCGAGTCAAGTGATGCCGGAGATAAGCTCTCGTCAATCCTGAGAAGGGATGCTTGAGAGTCTAGCGTCGCTTTGAATGGTACCTGCAGAAGATAAAGCAATAAAAATCCAAACTTTTCTTCATTTACCCAAAGAAAACAAGAGAGGGAAAACAAAACCCTAGGTACCAATTGAGGCGGAGGCGGAGGCGGAGGAGGCGGCGGGGCGGAGAGAGGAACCTGCGAGGGGCGGTAAGTGGTGCCGTCAGGCTCGACGGTCCATCCGGCCTCGCGAGCGAGGGCGGCGAGGACGTCGTTCATGTCAGCACGCGCCGGCAAGGGGAAGTTACCGTACTGGCGGAGGCCAGCAAGCATCCGGCTGGTGATCGCCCGGCGGTGGCGCTCGCGGAGCTTGGTCCGCTCCTTCTCCTTCTCTCTTTCCCGCCTCCCCTTCGGTCCTGCGGCCGCGGCATCGCCGGATGCAGCGGCCGCCGCTGCGGCGAAGCCGCGTGGTCGGCGGTGGGGCTGGGGGAAGTGGTCGGAGCTGTGGTCGCTGTGCTGCTGCTGATGGTCGAGATCTTGCTTTACGTTCATCTCCTGATGTTGCTGCTATTCCTCACTCTTTTGATTTCATTTTCACTTTTATTTTGCCAGTGAGGAAGAGCTACCGCTATTTTATTTGGACCTTTTTTTTTAACAAAATCTTTTACTTTTTTTCTCTTCTTTTATAAAAAATGTTATTTGTTTATGCAAAATGTGAATATAACAAAGAAAAACTAGTGCAGCGCATAGTGGAGTAAATGGAGCGTAAGAAGAGGAGAAGTAGTAAGGGAGAATCGCTGAAATGAGAAGGAAGGAAGGAGGAGGAAGGATGGGGGCAGAAGAGAGAGAGAGAGAGAGAGAGAGAGAGAAGAACCAGAAAATGAGAGAAGGAGAGAGATTGGGGGTGCTGCTCTGAAGCGTAGAGAGAGAGGGGGGGTGAAGACAGACGAACAACTTTTGTGAATGAGTTACGGGAGAAAAACATCTCGTTTTCGCTCGATTTTAATAGTAATAATAATATAATATAATGATACAGTGATGCACTTTAGGTCACTTGATGTTTGTCAGAGGGCTTGTTTGGCTCTTGGAAAATGAAGTTCAGAAAAGGCTGATGATGTGGGAATTGGGAGTAGATTTAGAGTTTGTGATGGAGGTTTTGGAGGAATTGGAGAATAGCAAGGATTTGAGGAAGGACAAGAGAAGAAAAAAGAGCATGATCACGGATAGCAACCCGAATCTTGACTTCACCGCCTGATTCGGTTCAATCATTGAGATTAAACTAAACAACACAAAGTTTCACATGGAATTTTTTTTAATCAAATCATCATCATTGTCAAAGTTTAATACTTGGTTATTTATAGCCTACAATAAGTGCACCATATATGTAATTGTTGGTGTAATCAAATCTAATCCAATCCAATTCAAATTAATCCTAAATCTCAACCAAATCAACTTAAATATAAATTTAAATAAAATCTTAAATCCTACTAAATTGGAGTCGTTCGATTCCCTCATCATTCTACCTGGCTTGAAAACATTTCTCTCCCGTGAACGTAATGGTAAGTAGTAATGCAAGCACGGTCAGGTGGAACTAAACCGTATCATGAATCCTCAGTTAGACCAAGGAGATGGTCAGAGAATCAGCACTGATGCTACATAGCTTAACCAAGGTGGTGGAGGTGGAACTGACTTCCATGACAAACTGCCTGCGGCGATGGTACTCGAAAAAGATACATGCAGCATAATACGGCAATTCAGATCTACTGAAAACTAATTTACATAACCAAGACACTAATCTCCTGTGAACATGTCTCCTATATAATGATCTGAAAAGGGTCGTACACATCAGGCGATCTCAAGGATAAAGGAGCCCTCATATCTGGCGAAAATGACAATAGTTCTCTGGTAGGCTCCGTTGAAAGATCTATAAGGGTCTTAATAAGAGGTTCTTTCATTTCTGGCTCTGGTTCTTGCTCGTCAACAACTTCTGGTTCTTGCTCATCAACAATTCCTGACTCTGGCTCAATAACTTCTGTCTTTGTCTCATCAATAATTTCTGGCTCTCATCAACAACTTCTGACTTGACAAGGATTGAAGGCTCTGGATCTGTGTCAACCTTTACTGCCAAGCTTTCTATAATCTTCTGAAAAACACCTAGAGGGGGGGGGGTGAATAGGTGTTATTGCTAATCTAAAAATCTTTTTAAAAACTAAGATGGATGAATGATGCAACGATCTTCCAAAACAAGACTAAGAGCCGAATACCCCGTGAGAGGTTCTGAACTCCTTCCTCCCAATTCCCCTTGAATGGGTTAGAGGTGCGCAATGCAATCTTGTTGTATGAGAATTGATCGAACAAAGTATGAATAAAATGCAATGATGAAATGCACACAAGATATCACAAGTATTACAAGCTTGAAGTAATAGCACAAGGAAGGAAACAAGATCACAAGCAAGTAATTAAAAGCAATAGAGTGCAATAGAAATTAAAAGCAAAATGGAGAGCAAGAGCAAAAGACAATCGCAAACACAAGTATTCGTTTCGAGGTTCGAGCCACCGCTCTACTCCCCGCCTTCACCTCCGTGAAGGGTTTCCACTATCCACCGAGGACGATTACAATGGCCTACCGAAGACCCGAGCACCGAGCTCCACAACTTACAAAACCTCTACCGAAGAGGTGTCTCCACAAGATGAAGAAGATCACAAGTCACCAAAGTGATCACAACTTGATCACTTAAACTCTTTTATAATGTCTCACTCTTTTACAATTTCCTTATAGAATGAGTAAAGGATTTTGGCTCTATGGAGTGTAGTGAGAAAAACTCAGTTGTGAATTGATATTAGCTAACAATCACAACTGAAAACTAGCTCAAGAAAGTATTGGAAATGAAGAGCTTAAAACACTTTTCTTCTCTTTTGAAAAACTTGAAAAACTTAAGGCTTTTTCTTGGTATTTAGTAAAAGAGTCTTCTCCTCTATTTATAGGGAGAGAAATGGGTTTAAAACATTTTATTTAGACCTTATTTGCTCTGAAAACAAACTGGAAAACCCTGTAAAAGCCTGCCAAAAAGTAGATCAAAAAACAGATTTCAGAATTGCACAAAAGAGGAAAGAGCCGTTGGGCAGCAGCAGGCTTGGCGGTCGACCGGGCCGGTCGACCGCCAGCTCAGCTGGCAAAGAGCCGTTGGCTCCGGTCGACCGGTCGGGTCGATCGTCCCAAAAGACAGAGCACAGCTCTCTTCTGCGGTCGACCGGACCGGTCGACCCAGAAAACCCGAGAGTGGCTGCTTACAGTCGGTCGACCCATGCGGTCGACCGACAGACGTGCACAAACGTGCACGTCCTGGGACTGGCGCCGGTCGACCGGGCCGGTTGGCCGGTCAGCCTGAAACAGGAAAAATCAGTATTTTTTTTGAGTTAGAAAAATTTGTAAAATAGTTTTGGGTTTGAACAAACTTAAGTAACATGCTAGTAGGAGTATATAAACATGATCTAAACATGATATTTATTTTGTAAAACTTAGGGTCATGTAAATATCTACTAAGGCATGAAACCAATTTTAAAACATGAAAACTTAAATACAAGACTCACATTTTAACAAAACCAAATTGTGTATGTGTATCCTAGAGCCAATATCCAACACTCAAACTTTAACATTCTATTCTTACATTGATTCTAAAGACTTCAAGTTCTTCAAGAGGGCTTTCACCATATGATCTTCAAAACTTGATTCTTGAGCCCAAATTGAGTAGATTTGAGTCCAAAGCACCTTCCTTTAGGGAAGAATCCTTCTAGTTGAGTTAGAATCCTGAAACACACTTAAACAATAAACAATATTAGTACAAATAACTAATATGTTTTGTAATCATCAAAACACACTAAAAACGAGTGATTGTAACCTTGGGCCAACAATCTCCCCCTTTTTGATGATGACAAAACATATAGGTTATTTAAACAAATATGGAAGAAGAGCTTGGAAAGCTCCCCCTCAAATAATGCTATGTATCAAAAAATGTCAATGAAGAGCTAAATACATAAGGCATTGAAAAACACATAAGGCATTGAAAACACATAGTTTTGTCAAAAACTCAAATGCAAAACACATAGTTTTATCAAAAACTCAAATGCATCAAAAAATACACAATAAACAAACAAAATAAACAAACAAAACAACAAACAAACTCATACTTTTTCTCCCCCTTTTTGTCATACATCAAAAAGGGTTAAACAAACAAAATAAAAGAAATTTTTCTTTAAGAATCCATAATGCAAACATTCAACTCACCACAAATAAATGAAAATCTAGCATAATCTAGAGGTTTAGTAAAAATATCGGCAAGTTGAAAATCGGTAGAAACATAATCAATATCAATATCACCTTTCTCATAATGATCTCTAAGAAAGTGATACCTAATGTCAATGTGTTTGGTTTTACTATGTTGATTTGCATTCTTTGTCATGTGAATAGTACTAGTATTATCACAAAATATTTTAACATGATCAAAGTGTAAATCATAGTCAAGGAGAGTATATTTCATCCAAAGAAATTGTGCACAACAAGCTCCGGCTGCAACATACTCCGCCTCGGCGGTTGAAAGGGCTACCGAATTTTGCTTTTTGGAAGACCAAGATACAAGACAATTACCTAAGAATTGACATGTTCCACTTGTGCTCTTCTTATCTACCCTACAACCCGCATAGTCGGCATCCGAAAAACTCGTCATTGAAAATTGGCCGTTGTTCGGATACCACAAACCCATTTCAATAGTGCCCTTAAGGTATCTAATTATGCGTTTAACCGCAATTATGTGAGACTCTTTAGGACAAAATTGAAAACATACACAAAGACAAACGGAAAACATAATATCCGGCCTACTAGCCGTCAAATACAATAAACTACCTATCATGCTACGATAAACTTTAATGTCTACACTTTTACCTTGTTCGTCCTTGTCAAGCTTAGTAGTTGTTGCCATGGGAGTTTTGCTTACTTTAGATCCTTCAAGCCCGAACCTTTTGATGAGTTCTTTTGTGTACTTGGCTTGATTGATGAAGATCCCATCCGTCCTTTGCTTGATTTGGAGTCCAAGGAAATAGTTGTGCTCTCCCATCATAGACATTTCAAATTCATCCTTCATGTATGATTCAAAAGCTTGGCAAAGAGATTTATTAGTAGAACCAAAAATAATGTCATCAACATAAATTTGCACAATAAGAATGTATTTTTCTACATGTTTTGTAAACAAAGTTGTGTCAATTTTACCTCTCTTAAAACCATTTGAAATCAAAATGAAGAAAGTCTTTCATACCAAGCCCTAGGGGCTTGTTTTAAACCATAAAGAGCTTTATCTAATTTAAATACAAAATCCGGATGTGTAGGATCAACAAACCCGGGGGGTTGTTCAATATACACCTCCTCTTCAATAAAACCATTTAGAAAAGCACTTTTAACATCCATTTGAAACAATTTAAAATCTTTATACGAGGCAAATGCTAGTGTCATCCGTATGGCTTCAAGCCGTGCTACGGGTGCAAAGGTTTCTTCAAAATCGATTCCTTCGATTTGAGTGTAACCTTGGGCAACTAACCTAGCTTTATTCCTAACAACGTTACCCGATTCATCCAACTTGTTCTTAAAGATCCACTTAGTACCAATTGTTGGTCTATCGTGGGGCCTAGGAACAAGGTGTCAAACTTGGTTGCGCTCAAATTGATTGAGTTCCTCTTGCATGGCTAGCAACCAATATGAATCGGCCTCGGCTTCGAGGACGTTCTTGGGTTCAACATGAGAAATAAATGCATAATGTCCACAATAATCATGAAGTTTAGAGCGAGTGGTTACCCCTTTTGATACTTCACCTATGACGAGGTCCTTGGGATGATGAGGATTGTATCTCCAACCCTTTGGAAGTTGTTGAGTAGGCTCCACTTCATTTGTTTGATTTTCATTTCCTTGAGCCTCTTCTACTTTAGCTTCACTTCCTTCATCATCCTTTGGCTTGTCTCCCATAGTAGTAGTATCCTCCAAGGTCACTTTCTCTAAGCCTTCATCCAAAGCATCTATTTCTACAACATTCTTAACAAACAAGTTAGATTCTTCAAACTTAACATATATAGATTCCTCAATAGTCAAAGATGATTTATTGAAGATTCTATAAGCCTTACTTGTATTAGAATACCCAACAAAAATTGCCTCATAAGCTTTAGCATCAAATTTTCCTAAATTATCTTTTGTATTTAAAACAAAACATTTGCATCCAAAAACTTTAAAATATGAAACATTTGGTTTTCTAGAAAAGTACATTTCAAAAGAAGTCTTTGAAGTATTTTTACACAAGAAAACACGATTTGATATATAGCATGATGTATTTACGGCCTCGGCCCACAAATAATGTGGTAGACCATATTCACTTAGTATTGTCCTAGCCATCTCTTGTAGAGTTCGATTTTTCCGTTCAACTACTCCATTTTGTTATGGAGTTCTAGGACAAGAAAGTTCATACTTAATTCCATGTTCTTCACAAAAAGTGGTAAAGGGTAGGTTAATGAACTCACCTCCTCTATCACTTCTTATTCTTAAAATTGAAACATCTTTTTCTTTTTCAACTCTTTTCTTAAAAGTTTGAAAATATGAAAAAGCTTGATTTTTGTGTTCAAGAAAGAAAACCCAAGTAAACCGTAAAAAGTCATCAACCAAAACAAATGCAAATCGATTCCCACTTAGACTTTTGGTTTGTGTAGGGCCAAATAGATCCATATGGATTAACTCCAAAGGACGTGATGTCATGATATCCTTAATTGACTTGAAAGAAGACTTAGTTTGTTTCCCAAATTGACATGCGTCACAAACTCGGTCCTTTTCAAAACTCAAATAAGGAATACCTTTCACCATTTCCTTTGTGTTTAACCTAGATATGTGGTCAAATGAAATATGGCCTAATCTTCTATGCCACAACCAAGAGTCGTCATCGAGGGCTTTTAAACAAGTAATATTACAAGACATATTAGACATATCTATCATATAAACATTACTTTCACGAAAACCGGAAAACACACAAGTATTAGAAATTCTATCAATTACTTTACAAGCTATATGATCAAAAGCAACATCAAAACCTTTATCACAAAGTTGACTAACACTCAAGAGGTTATGCTTGAGTCCATCAACTAAAACTACATTTTCAATTAAAGGGGATGTGCCGAGTTTTACATTACCAATACCGATGATTTTACCCTTGGCATCATCTCCGAAGGTGACGGTGCCACCTTCATGGTATCTTGATAGGGTTGCAAAGTTGTTGATGTCCCAAGTCATGTGCCTTGAGCAACCACTATCAAGATACCACAATCCTCTACGTCGTTGGGCTTTGGAAGGTACCTATATCATTTAACAAAATTGTTGACTTTGGTACCCAAATTTTCTTGGGTCCTTGAAAGTTAGTGTTTCGAACCCATACATTATGATAAGATGCACTTAGTCTATCATAGCAAAAATTGGCTAAGTGTCCTTTCCGCCCACAATGTGAACATGAGAACACTCTTCCATACATGAATGCATGATGTGTGTGTGAAGTGTGAGCATTGTAAGTCACCTAGAGGGGGGGTGAATAGGTGATGGCTAATCTAATGGTCACTTAATGATGAATTATGCAAATAATGCGGAAGCTAAAAACAATTATGACCTAATTAAATCTTTTACACTAAACACCACGTATAACCAAGAGTGTTGCCGAATTCCCCGTGAAGGGCTCTGGACAAACTCCTCTAGATTCCCCTTGAATGGGTTGAGGTGCCGCGTTGGCTCTCTTGATTAAATACAAGTGTTAGTCAACAATCCCAAGCAAGTATATATATCAATTATGCACACAAGATATATCAAGCATGTAAAGATGAGCACAATAAAAGTATGCAAGATATAAAAGAGACAAAGAGAGAGAGAGTGAGTTATGTTTCGAGGTTCGAGCACACTTGCTCTACATCCCCGCCTTCGACACACGAAGGATTTCCACTATGCAAGATCCCAATGGATCTCTCCTCGGTGCCGCAACACCTACAAGCCCTCGGACTCCCTAGTCCCGTACACACCGCAAGCCCACCGGCTCGCCGAGGCCGCACCTCAAACAACAAGAGTTCGCACCCGAACCCTAAACAACGACGAGCACACTTGCCCGTCTCCTCAAAGAACAAGAAAAGATCTTTGGTGATCACAACACTTTGATCACCTAAAGAACTCTCACTACAACACACCTATAGGATGTATAATCAATGGATGCTCAAGTGTGGTGTGAGAAAAAGCAATGATTGAAACTTTGGTGAAAAACTCAAGAAATCTCTTTTAACACTCTTTACAAAATCTTCCCTTTAG
Source organism: Agave tequilana (assembly GCA_038442645.1). Taxonomy (NCBI): domain Eukaryota; kingdom Viridiplantae; phylum Streptophyta; class Magnoliopsida; order Asparagales; family Asparagaceae; genus Agave; species Agave tequilana. The sequence goes on along the minus strand of JAVJIF010013351.1, from coordinate 117,040 downwards.
ATAGGAAATATTTGCTCACTATTTTGTGGAGAAAACCCTTTAAAAAATCTGGGAAAAACTAGCTCAAAGCTCTCCTCAAATCTTGTATCAAAACAATGACAAGACCCCCCAATTTATAAGCCAGAAAAATATAGCCGTTGGGATCTGTCAGTACTGCCGGTCGACCGGCCGGTCGACCGCCAACGGTCGGATTTCTGACCGTTGGAGCTACGGTCGACCGGTGCGGTCGACCGAACTTTCCAGAGAGCACAGCTCTCTGCAGCGGTCGACCGGCACGGTCGACCGTTCAATAGTACACACAGGCGTGCACGTCTGTGAACGTCGGTCGACCGGCCCGGTCGACCGACTTCAGGTATAGTCGACTAGTTAGGTCGACTAGTCGACTTGGCTGAAGCCTGAAACAGTTTGCTGGGATTTAAAACATGGTCTTTTTGGCTTAAATAAAATCCCATAAAATACATAAAAATCTACAAAAATAGTTTTAACCAATATACTTGATAAACAAATATGCTTGCACAAAATCAAGGCATCTTATAAAAGTTTGGACTATTTTTGTAATATGGAAATATTTGGCCCATGATAAAAACTATATTTTTTTTCTAAAACAATATTTTTCTAAACTTTGTTTTTCAAATCTTCATCAAATACAAAAACAAGATATACTTTTAAGGCATAGTGTGTATGGATATGATCCACTACACAATCATAATGAAATATCTATGTTTTTGTCATAAAGCTCTAAACTTGGTTTTGGTTAAAAGATAAGTATATGAGAAACACCAAAAACCAAACTTATATTTTTCAAAAAGAAAAATCTTTTCTAAACTAAAAAATCTTTTATGAAGAGAAAATAAAATCAAGAGTGTGTGTGCATGGTATACTTGAGCAATCCACCAACTATCTATCCTTTACATTTTTAACTAAAACAAAAACAAAATCTTATACCTAGACACAAGTCTTCATCTTCTTGAAGTCTTCACTTGAAGGCTTCTCATCTTCTTGACTTAGTCCAAGCTTGATCCAAAAGCTCCTTGGATCACACCGTGCTAGCTCCAAATCTTGATATTTTGTCCTTTGTTGAGTTATGCACCTACTAAGATCTTGATAATGAATCTGTCACTAATTAAACACAAGATCATTAGTAAACATAACTTCATGAGTTGATCATCATCAAAACTAGGGTGATAGGCCTTTGGGCCAACAATCTCCCCCTTTTTGATGATGACAGAACTCATGAGGTTATATATGTGTAACCCCCTGATCCCCGGTGTACGTATAACAGTATCGGTACGCGATACGACGTATAAAAATTGATTTGACCTCTGTGGTAGTCCGATTGAGTTGCTTTCAGTTTCAAAAATCATTTTCTAATATTCTAGATTTTTTAGGATTTTCTGGAATTTTTCTGGATTATTTTGGAAAATCTCTGTAGTCGGTGTCGACCGATACCGATTACCGGCCTTCCGATTTTTATCTCACAAACAGAGTTAGATTTTGAGAATTCGCTTTCACTGTGTGTCTTATAATCGTGTTCTCTACATTGGGGTATTTTTGGGATTTTTTCTGAATTTATCGAAAATCCGACCGAACCGGTGTCGCCCGTATCGGCGAGACACTCCGGGATTTTTAATTTGCAAACCGGATAGAGTTTCTGCAAACCGTCTTCATATTACGTCTCAAGATAATATTTCCTATTTTCTTTAATTTTCAGGCACCGTTCGGAGCTAGTCTAATATCGGGCCAATTTAATAATAATAAAATATTAATTTTTAAACTTTCTTTTCTTTTCTTTTCTTCTTCCCTCTTCCAGCGACTTCCCACCGCCATTTCCACCTCCTTTTCTCTCTCCCCTTCTTTAAAAACCCTATCTTCCCCTTTCCTTTAACCAAATCTCTCTCTCTAATTCTCTTTCTCTCTCTCTCTCTCTAATTAAGAGACCTAATTCTCTCTCTCCCTCTCTAAACTCCCCCACACTCACTCCTCTCTCTCTGTGCTGCAGACACCAAGAAAGGGAGGGGGCGACCCGCAGCAGCCGCCGCCGCCCGCAGGCCGCCGCCCCCAGGCCGGCGCCTCCCCAGGCCGCGCCAATTTTCCCCCTCCTCTTCTTCCTCTTCTTCCTCTTCTTCTTCTTCTTCTTTTCTTTTCTTTTCTTTCCTTTTCTTTTCCCTGTTTCTTTTTCTTTTCCCTCTCTCTCTCCCTCACACTCTCTCTCTCTCTCTCACACTTTGGGCCGGAGCCCGGACCGCCGCCGCCGGCCAGCTGAGCTGGCCGGCCGGCCTGTTCATGAGCCCAGCAGCAGCAAGATGCTGCTGCTGCTGCTCCCTTTCTTTATGGGTTTGGGTTAGAACCCAAACCCATTAGCTTCTAATGGGTTAAGTTATAAACCCACTAACCCTTTCAACCCGTTCACCCAATAACTTAAGTTAAGTGGGTTTGGATGATGGATCCAAACCCGACCCGTTATCTCACCAAACCCGCTCCGAAACCCAATAAAGGTACTTTTACATAAAACCCCCTGTTATTATTTCTTATTTGCATTTCAATAATTTTATTACATATTTAACCCCATTTTATTCCTTTTCATATGCGGGCGATATCGGGAGCATCCGGACTCCGATTTGGACGATTCTGGATCCGTTGCGATCGTGGGAAAGAGGGATATCTTCCCATGGCTAGTTTGTGAGTGTTTTTATTTTATAAATTGTCTTTTTATTGATTGAACTTGGTTGCGTTATTTATATAAAACATGATACCGGTAAAATAAACTGTAGATAATATTAAAACACTTTGATCAACACCGTACTTAGAATATGTCTGATACCTAGTAGACGTAGAATGTGACACTGGATGCTTATTAGGTCATGTTCATGGACCACTGACACTCGGGCCACTAGTTCACCATATTATTGGACACTATTAATTCATGCAGTATATAACAGTTAAATAACTATCAATCACGAGATAGGAATGTTGGACACCGTTATTTCATGCACTGGTATCATCACTATACGAGAACTAGAACTGTAGGTCAATGGACATGGTAGTATCTGAGACACTGACCATTGTGCATACATGTAGGAGTGATACACGTATATGTTACACGGAGTCTTGCTCCACATAAATAATCCACTGATACACGGATATCCCACTGCATGGCGTACTGCCTTTCGCATTATTATTCTCATCGTTACATGGATGCTCGACACACATCTCAGGTTCACATATCACTGTTACACATGCATGTATGGTTTCTGTACTCTTGTCATATGGATCACCGTTCATCTTACATGTATTATTGTTCCATGTTACTGTATTTGTGTTATATAATTGATGGATCCCTGTTCATGCTACATGTATTATTGTTCCATGTTACCGTATTCATGTTATATGATTGTTTCCTGTTACTGATATAGATATTCCCGTTACTGGACATGAGAGCTATTGATATGCGATATGTGGAATTCCACATCTACTGTTCCCGTTTCCCGTTATATGGTTCCCGTTATATTGTTCCCGATTCCCGTTATATTGTTCTACGCTATCAACAGAGCTCTGGTCCAGTTATCATGTTACCCGTATCATGTACAGTAGTTGTTCTTGTCACATTGTAGACTGGACATATCAGATAATAATGATAACTTGGGTATGGGGGAGACTTGGCGGTTGATTAGATCTTATCGGGTGATGTACTGGATCCATATTGTTAGTCCCACTGCAGGGGATGGTAGTGCTACCTACCACTAGCTCCATGAGCTCCCGTTACTTGATTCGTGCTCCCCTCTTAGCGGAGGGCCCTGGTCTCAGCAGCCAGGGGTCCGTTTAAGGCCGTGATCCCGGGTATGCACGGGATACACCTACCCGATAAGAACTCCTCGACCATGGGTTTCCAATTAACATAATAAAATAGTATACACAATAGTGAAGTCGGGAACACTTGTTATTTGGTTACTCTCTCGTTTGGATAATGGTACCCGTAGGCCATGTCCGGATGGGTTCGACTGGAGTGCGGGCTCCAGTATGAACTGCCAGTGGTATGGAACACTGGAAGAGAGTGATTGTAATACCAGGTGGGACTGATTGCTACTATTGTATAAATCACATGACATGCTCTACTCATGTATATTATTATCCCTTCGTAATTGTTACTATTGCTGATATGTTATTCGCTATCATGTCACATGTATATCATGTTACGTTTTCTGATATTCGTTACATTCCATGTGGTAGCATATGATTCATGTACATGTACACTACGTATTGCATATGGTCTGTTTCCTGTATTCCTGACAGACATCATGACTGTATATGCACGACACTGTATGATGGTTATGCTCGCCTGCATGTTCATATTGCATATACCCAACCGCATGATCACATCACCACTAGCATGTACACTTGTCACTACTAGATAACATTTGATATTATATAAACTGGATACGATTAGAGACATGACCTGATGATAACCGGTTAGGTGGTGATGGTATTAAAAGACGACATGTCTGTATATTTCACTGCTTACATGTATATATATTTCTATCGCTTATGATATGCTTATTATATGGTATACACCATCATGTATCTATAGTAGTATCATGCTTGTAGTACCATAGTATATATTACTGCCTCCTTCATTTTACCACTCACTAGGTCGCTTTCTGACGACCCTGGGTTTGCATGCCCAGATTGGAGATCCGCGTACCGAGAGTGCCTTGGAGTCACATCAGAGATTCCTCATCTGGCCTATTCATAGGTATCTTAGTAATTTATTTTTGTTATCTTATTTGTCCCTATTTTTTTATATCTATTCTGATCGCTGACCTCTTTCTGCAGGTATTCTTGTACTGCTTTTATGCTGGACCTCATGACTATATAGAGGTAATGTACTGTACTGAGGCTTAGCGTACGTACGTAGGGTTTTCCGCCTTGCGTATGTACGTCGCCATAACGTCCCCGTACCTGCGGGATCGGGGCGTTACAATATGCATGGATTAAAGTAAAGCTTCAAGGAAGCTCCCCCTTAACTCATGCATAGACATAAATAATAATATATGACAATGAAGCTCATAAAATATGTATGCAAATGATGGAGATGAAACAAAATAAATCCTTTTTCTCCTATTTGCAAAACAAAACATATATGCATAAATAACAAGGAAGACAAATACTACTCCCCCTTAAGCAATGAAAACATGCATATATACATTCAAATACTTCTCCCCCTTTTTGTCAATCATCAACAAAGGGTTCAAAGTAAAATCAAATCAAACAATTTTTTTTCTCCCCCTTTTTGTCAAAAACAAAAAGATCAAGAAGGGGTAATACAAGTCAATCAATACAGATTTATATGCGATATACATCCATGAAGAGGAAGACGCTAAGTTAGCTTCCCTACACATATGCATTACATGAAGAAGGGATGACAAGCCCTAACTCACATAACACATATTATGTAATGCATAAGAGGAGATGTGAAGCTCCCCCTACACACGTATATCATATAAAGAAGAGTTGTTAAGCTCCTCAATTTATAATATACTCAACATGAATCCATATGTAAGAGAGATGTTAAGCTCTCTTTGCATATAGGAAATACAAATCAAACATTTTGAATTTTTCTTTAAAATTTTGAACTTACTTAATAAAACACATTTTGAGATATCAACATATATTTTTTTTATTTTGATATCAATAGTAAACATATGAAATTTTTTTTTTTTATTTTTCATCATAAACTTTGTGCTTTTTTTTTAAAAAAATGTGAGCCAATTGTGAGTTAAGCACATGGAAATCATATATATGTATGAGAAATGAGTATACCAAGTGAAATTGAACATACATATATATATAAGAAACAAAATATGAGTATATACAAAATAAGTTCATATTGATACCAATTGAAACGATTCAATGATACCAATTGACATAACAATAAAATCAAGTGTATATCTCATAACCTACCACCCTTCATATGCTCAAGATAGAAGATTTTCAATGAAGCATATAAGGCATAAACGCACATCCATCCTCCCATAGATGGTAGGGGTTTTCAAAAATAGATTTGAAAATAAGCTTAGTTTGAAAAACTCTACCAAATGAAGAATTTGCACTAGATAATATGAAAATATTTTAAAACTAGTACGAAATCCTTCAAGGAAGGAATAAAGAAAAAATGTCAATTAATCTCAATATTCCTTTAAATAAGAAAACATGAAAATCATCACAAATTTTTTTATTTTTATTTTTTTTTAAAAAATATTTCAAGATATATGTATGTTTTGACAACACAATAAGTATACATACATATCTCTTAAACACAATTGAGTCCATATAAATAGATTTGCATTAAAGGCAAGTGACTCAAGAGGTATACATGTATATCTTAAAGTTTGGCAATATACACATATACATGAAATGAAAACACATGATCATAAATCAAATTCAAAAAGTGGGAATACAAGTTTAAAGATGTATGTATCATCAAAACTAAGCTATACAAGCACATTTCATGGGTTCAAATAAGCATTAAAGCACAAATATAAATAGATTTATTTGTGGCCCACAATATGTTCAAGTATAAATTCTAGTGTTGACAAAAACTAACATATAAACTAATATTCAAATCATGAAGCATCAAATTTTGAGAAAAATAGAATCATGTGTCAAAAAAAAATTATTAGAAGAATAAATAACTAGTATAAATTGTTTTTTTTTTGGAAAACTAGTTAAAGATCCTTCAAATATATCAAATCTTATGTTTTTCATAAACATAACTAGATACATAAAAATTTAAGCACTCATGGTCTATAAGGCTCAAAAAGTTTTTAATAAAAATGTGAGTGTTAAATGATCATGTAAATAGCATTTTTATGAAAATAGTCAATGAAGCTCATAGGTCACATATTTAACAAAAACACGAAAAATCATTTTTAGTCAAAACACTAATCTTCATGGTATATGTATGATTAATCCAATCCTAACAATACACATACATATCCCAAATCTAAAAGAGTCTGTTAATGATGTTTGCATGAAGGCAAGAGACTCATGGGCATACATGTATATTTATTAGATTTGAATTAAAAAATACATATACATGAAGTAAAGCATAAAAATAAGGCAAAACATGTATAAAAGAGAATCATCAAAACTAGTCTATACATATGCATATAGTGGATACAAATGAGCATGAAGTTCAAATATATATGAGTCAATTGTAGTTCACTATTCATATATGTATAAATGCAAGTTTGACACATTCTACATCTAAGCATGTAAATACCACATAAAGCACAAAAATCATATATCATGAACATGCTATGAATATTATGAATGAACAAGCATGATCAAAAATAAAATGGGAGTTTAGAGATTGTTACCAACTCCAAAGCTCCAAATATGGTGGTTGTCCCACCAAAACTCCTTGATAGCGATGCATCCCAAAAGTATGTCCATCATGTCCAAAGTGCATCCACTACCAAGGCACAAAATCTCTCACGTCTTGAGAGATCCCTCACCTACATCAAAAATATGGGGTGGGCGTTTTGGTACCCATTTTTGCTTGGGTCCTTTGGGGTTAGACTTGTAAGGAACCCAAAATCTTTTATAATTAACAAAATTTAGAGAATTAATATTGTCATAACAAAACTTTGCTAAATGGCCTTTGCGGCCACAATGTGTACATATGTACACCTTAGTATGCTTATGTGTAGGGGTGTGATCATGTTGTGCAACATAAGCAAATGCATGGTTATGATGTGCATGAATGTGTGGAGTTTGTTTCTTTGAAAATATTGACTCCAACCTAGAATGATTAAAAGCACAAGAGTTAAAGGTTAAACTCAAACCATCCATTTTATATTTCAAATTCTTAATCTCGTTAGTTGTGGCATGTAAAGCATGGTGAGATATAGAATCATTTTTCTTTTTCTTTTTCTTTTTAGAAACAAATACTTTTTCTTTTCAACAAATTTTCTTTTCAAAGAAATATTTTCTTGAAAAACAACTTCCTTTTGTTTTTTCACCAAATCAATTTTATTTTTCAATGTATTGTTTCCTTCACACAAATCATTCAATTTTGAAAATAAGGAAACATTCTCATTTTTCAAATCTTTATTTTCCTTTTCTAAGCATGCAATCTTAGATTTAAAAGAATCATTTTCTTTAAGCATGCAATCAAAATCCTTTTTCAAATTTTTGTTATCTTTTTCTAAACATGCAATGCTAGATTTAAATGAATCTTGTTCTATATGCATGCAAGCAATGTTCTTTTTCAAATTTTTATTTTCCTTTTTAATCATGTCATATTTTTCAAGCAATAGATGACAAAAAGTAGATAGCTCATCATATGACATGTCCTCATCATCGGATTCAGAGTTTACCTCAAGGGGGTTATCCCCTTGGACCATATAGCATACGTTGGAGATGTCGCTTCCAACGTCCGAATCGCTCCCCGCAAAGTATTGATTTTTTTCGCCAAGGGAGGTGAGGGTGTTCCATACTACAAAAGCCGAATCAATATTAGCAACTCTAGATAAATAAACATCATCTAGGGTAGACTTGATAGCATGAAGGGCTTTTGCATTAGCCTCAAAATTCTTACCATCTAAAGAATATGCATTATTAGTAGTGGCAAGATATACATGAATGCCTAAGGTTTTGAGGTACAAGGACATCTTCACCTTCCATATATGGATGTTATCTATGTCAAACATGGGTGGTGACATGAAGTTCATGGTGTGTGTACAAATATTGTGATTAGCCTAAAAAAGAGGATCTTTTACTCTAGGTTGTTAGACCAAAATCAGAGTACCAAGCTCTGATACCAATTGTAAGTCACCTAGAGGGGGGTGAATAGGTGATGGCTAATCTAATGGTCACTTAATGATGAATTATGCAAATAATGCGGAAGCTAAAAACAATTATGACCTAATTAAATCTTTTACACTAAACACCACGTATAACCAAGAGTGTTGCCGAATTCCCCGTGAAGGGCTCTGGACAAACTCCTCTAGATTCCCCTTGAATGGGTTGAGGTGCCGCGTTGGCTCTCTTGATTAAATACAAGTGTTAGTCAACAATCCCAAGCAAGTATATATATCAATTATGCACACAAGATATATCAAGCATGTAAAGATGAGCACAATAAAAGTATGCAAGATATAAAAGAGACAAAGAGAGAGAGAGAGAGAGTGAGCAATCGCAAACACAAGGGTATGTTTCGAGGTTCGAGCACACTTGCTCTACATCCCCGCCTTCGACACACGAAGGATTTCCACTATGCAAGATCCCAATGGATCTCTCCTCGGTGCCGCAACACCTACAAGCCCTCGGACTCCCTAGTCCCGTACACACCGCAAGCCCACCGGCTCGCCGAGGCCGCACCTCAAACAACAAGAGTTCGCACCCGAACCCTAAACAACGACGAGCACACTTGCCCGTCTCCTCAAAGAACAAGAAAAGATCTTTGGTGATCACAACACTTTGATCACCTAAAGAACTCTCACTACAACACACCTAAAGGATGTATAATCAATGGATGCTCAAGTGTAGTGTGAGAAAAAGCAAGGATTGAAACTTTGGTGAAAAACTCAAGAAATCTCTTTTAACACTCTTTACAAAATCTTCCCTTTAGATAGGAAATATTTGCTCACTATTTTGTGGAGAAAACCCTTTAAAAAATCTGGGAAAAACTAGCTCAAAGCTCTCCTCAAATCTTGTATCAAAACAATGACAAGACCCCCCAATTTATAGGTCAGAAAAATATAGCCGTTGGGATCTGTCAGTACTGCCGGTCGACCGGCCGGTCGACCGCCAACGGTCGGATTTCTGACCGTTGGAGCTACGGTCGACCGGTGCGGTCGACCGAACTTTCCAGAGAGCACAGCTCTCTGCAGGTCGACCGGCACGGTCGACCGTTCAACAGTACACACAGGCGTGCACGTCTGTGCACGTCGGTCGACCGGCACGGTCGACCGACTTCAGGTATAGTCGACTAGTTAGGTCGACTAGTCGACTTGGCTGAAGCCTGAAACAGTTTTCTGGGATTTAAAACATGGTCTTTTTGGCTTAAATAAAATCCCATAAAATACATAAAAATCTACAAAAATAGTTTTAACCAATATACTTGATAAACAAACATGCTTGCACAAAATCAAGGCATGTTATAAAAGTTTGGACTATTTTTGTAATATGGAAATATTTGGCCCATGATAAAAACTATATTTTTTTCTAAAACAATATTTTTCTAAACTTTGTTTTTCCAAATCTTCATCAAATACAAAAACAAGATATACTTTTAAGGCATAGTGTGTATGGATATGATCCACTACACAATCATAATGAAATATCTATGTTTTTGTCATAAAGCTCTAAACTTGGTTTTGGTTAAAAGATAAGTATATGAGAAACACCAAAAACCAAACTTATATTTTTCAAAAAGAAAAATATTTTCTAAACTAAAAAATCTTTTATGAAGAGACAATAAAATCAAGAGTGTGTGTGCATGGTATACTTGAGCAATCCACCAACTATCTATCCTTTACATTTTTAACTAAAACAAAAACAAAATCTTATACCTAGACACAAGTCTTCATCATCTTGAAGTCTTCACTTGAAGGCTTCTCATCTTCTTGACTTGGTCCAAGCTTGATCCAAAATCTCCTTGGATCACACCGTGCTAGCTCCAAATCTTGATATTTTGTCCTTTGTTGAGCTATGCACCTACTAAGATCTTGATATTGAATCTGTCACTAATTAAACACAAGATCATTAGTAAACATAACTTCATGAGTTGATCATCATCAAAACTAGGGTGATAGGCCTTTGGGCCAACAAGCATGCTTTGGGGGTTTGTCACGATGTAAAGGTTGTGTGGTATGAACATGGGCATGAGCATGGTGAACATTTTTCTTAAAGGCTTGTTTCTTAGGAAACATGGCCTCTAGCTTCTTCTTATCAAACTCACAATTTTTTAAAACAATTCCCAATGAGTCTATTCTTTCTTTAAGCATGGTAATCTCATTAGAATCAATTTGTGGAGACTTGCCTTTACAAGAAATCTTATACTTGTCAAAATCTTTTGAGTGGAAACAAGAGTGGAAAGTAATTCATCCTTTTCTTTAAAAATAGTAAAGACTTGAAGATTAAGAGATTCATTTTCCTTTTTCCATTTTAAATACTTTTTCTTAAGAAAATCATAGTTATGTGATAATTCTACAAAAGCTTCTCCTAGTTCATCCATGGAAAGTTCATCATTAGGAGAAGTGGAAGGGGTTACCTTGCTTGTGCTTTCATTAGCCATGAAGCACATGTTGGCGGTATCAATCTCCTCCTCAGATTCACTCTCGGAATCCCATGTAGCTTTCATTGCCTTCTTCTTATGAGGCTTCTTTGAGGTGGAGGGCTTCACTTTATCCGGACACTCCGCCACTATGTGTCCCGGTTTTTGGCAATTGAAGCATATAATTTTTCTTTCTTCTTTGCCTCCTTGCCATCTCCTTCTTCCTTGGAATTTAGCCTTGTTGTACATCCTCCGGACGTTCTTGACAAGAAGTGAGAGCTCTTCGTCATCTTCTTCTTCATCATCTTCGTCGGAGTGTGATGATTGACTTTTGAAGGCTATTGTTTTCTTCTTGGAAGGAGCCATGTCCTCCCTTACTTTTCTCTCCATCTCATGGGTTTTGAGGTTCCCAATGAGACCTATTAGCTCTATCTCCTCCTTGTCATTGAGTTCCTTCAAGGTGGTTGCTTTTACTTCCCATGAAGGAGGAAGAGCCCGGATGATCTTTCTAACTCTTTGATCGTTATCAATAGCATCACCTAGAGAAGAAAGTCCATTAGTAATCTTTGTAAATCTTGTAACCATATCATCTATGGTTTCATTTTCTTGCATGCAAAAATTCTCATATTGGGACCGAAGAAGGTCAATCTTAGCCCTCTTTACTTGTGAGGTCCCTTCATGTGTAACTAGCAAATGTGTCCAAATTTCATATGCGGACTTGCAATGAATGACTCTAGCTATGTCATCATCATTAAGGGCTTGAAGTAGTGCATAGTGAGCCCTAGCATTGGCATCAAATTCTTTGGTCTCTATTTCGGACCAAGTAGATTCATCACCGGGGGGTGCACTAAAGGGTTTGGTCACGGCCTTTGCAACTCGACTTCCTAGAGATTGCAAGAAAACGGTCATCTTAACCTTCCATATGGGAAAGTTAAGTCCATCAAACTTAGGAGGGGTTTTAATTCCATCGGCCATTTTTACTAAGTGAGTATGAATGAAATGATTAGCAAAATTAGGATCTCTCTAAGGTTGTTAAGCCAAATCCTAGAGTCCAAGCTCTGATACCAATTGAAAAACACCTAGAGGGGGGGTGAATAGGTGTTATTGCTAATTTAACAATCTTTTTAAAAACTAAGATGGATGAATGATGCAACGATCTCCCAAAACAAGACTAAGAGCCGAATACCCCGTGAGAGGTTCTGAACTCCTTCCTCCCAATTCCCCTTGAATGGGTTAGAGGTGCGCAATGCAACATTGTTGTATGAGAATTGATCGAACAAAGTATGAATAAAATGCAATGATGAAATGCACACAAGATATCACAAGTATTACAAGCTTGAAGTAATAGCACAAGGAAGGAAACAAGATCACAAGTAAGTAATTAAAAGCAATAGAGTGCAATAGAATTAAAAGCAAAATGGAGAGCAAGAGCAAAAGACAATCGCAAACACAAGTATTTGTTTCGAGGTTCGAGCCACCGCTCTACTCCCCGCCTTCACCTCCGTGAAGGGTTTCCACTATCCACCGAGGACGATTACAATGGCCTACCGAAGACTGACTGAGTTTTTCCTGCACGCAAAAATATGAATATTAGATTTGAGAATTAAAGGTGTGCGAGGTGCTCAATACTAATCCGCGGTAGCAAGGCTATGCGGGTCGTGATCCTCAGGGAGGGACTGCGATGGAAGCGTTAAGCAAGTTTCTCTAAAGTTTTTATCTTTTTTATTAGTTATGATGGTGGTATTTACAATGGGTGGTATTTACAGTGAAGTGGAAGAGAAGAATTTAGGAAGATGTGGATCTAAACTAAAGGAAGAAAAGAAAGAAAGATTACCTCTTCAGTCTGCATACCGTTTGAACCGTTGCGATGATTTACCTTTTCTTGGAAGGCGTACAAGCATAGCGTATAGGATCGTCCGCCTTCCTAACTATGAAATAAAAGCAACTTTGAAGACCTGTTCATCGCCATAGGCCATCAAGGGCTCTTCCTCGGCTAGGTATTCTCGAAGCAGTTGGTTCTCATGGTGGGCAAGACATTAGAGAACAAATAGAAGGAAGTAAATACTGAGATACACAAGATTAAATAAGAAGAAAAGAAAATAAAACAATACAAAAATAAAAGCAAACCTCGATTTGATTATTAAACAATGGTGGAAAAATAGAACTTACACCGACTGTCACCATCAGTACAAGTAGATCCCTTCCTCCATGAATACATCATCTCCTCTCAGTTTTTACAAAAAGAAAATAGAAATTTACAATGGAGGAAATAAAATCTAACCTAGAAGAAAAACCTAAAAACCCTAGCTTTTTGGCCCTTTGCTGGACGCTGGACGACTCTGTACGTTGCACTGCAGGGGGTATTTATAGGTGCAGAAGGCCGAAGAGTCCCGGATGAAGTAGCCCACGAAATCTGGTATCCAGATGAGATCAAAGTGCCGCGGAATCTTGGATTTTGCCGCGGATTTGCGGCATTTTTGTGGAATCTGGCCACGCGCTTTGGCGCGTGGCCTCACCTGGTCCGTCCATCTGGGCGCTTGCTTCTGGAAGTATGATCCTGGCTCTCCATATTGGGATTTCGAGATAACTTAGAAATCAAGTTACCTTGATCTCAATTATCCCAAATCTTTTATCCACAAATTTCCTTCTTATCTTTGGCTTTTATGCTCATCCTGCAAGAGTTTAGGGTTGGGTAGAATTCTATCCTTCCCTCATCTTTAATAATTGCAACTTTAGCCCTTGTATATTTGCACTTTGACAATCTGATATTTGCACTTTTACACCTGGGTTTGGACTTGGGCTTGGATATGGGCTTTGGGCTTCATTAAGCTTTATTTCTTATAAAAATAAGAACTCGAGGCCTGCACACAATAAATAATAAAATATTAGTAAATGTGCAGAATTATATGAATAAATATGAAAATGTGATGGTAAATGTAATGATAAAAATGCACTTTTCACTACCAATCAAAGACCCGAGCACCGAGCTCCACAACTTACAAAACCTCTACCGAATAGGTGTCTCCACAAGATGAAGAAGATCACAAGTCACCAAAGTGATCACAACTTGATCACTTAAACTCTTTTACAATGTCTCACTCTTTTACAATTTCCTTATAGAATGAGTAAAGGAATTTTGGCTCTATGGAGTGTAGTGAGAAAAACTCAGTTGTGAATTGATATTAGCTAACAATCACAACTGAAAACTAGCTCAAGAAAGTATTGGAAATGAAGAGCTTAAAACACTTTTCTTCTCTTTTGAAAAACTTGAAAAACTTAAGGCTTTTTCTTGGTATTTAGTAAGAGAGTCTTCTCCTCTATTTATAGGGAGAGAAATGGGTTTAAAACATTTTATTTAGACCTTATTTGCTCTGAAAACAAACTGGAAAACCCTGTAAAAGTCTGCCAAAAAGCAGATAAAAAAACAGATTTCAGAATTGCACAAAAGAGGAAAGAGCCGTTGGGCAGCAGCAGGCTTGGCGGTCGACCAGGCCGGTCGACCGCTAGCTCAGCTGGCAAAGAGCCGTTGGCTCCGGTCGACCGGTCGGTCGACCCGACCCAAAAGACAGAGCACAGCTCTCTTCTGCGGTCGACCGGACCGGTCGACCCAGAAAACCCGAGAGTGGCTGCTTACAGTCGGTCGACCCATGCGGTCGACCGACAGACGTGCACAAACGTGCACGTCCTGGGACTGGCGCCGGTCGACCGGGCCGGTCGGCCGGTCAGCCTGAAACAGGAAAAATCAGTATTTTTTTTGAGTTAGAAAAATTTGTAAAATAGTTTTGGGTTTGAACAAACTTAAGTAACATGCTAGTAGGAGTATATAAACATGATCTAAACATGATATTTATTTTGTAAAACTTAGGGTCATGTAAATATCTACTAAGGCATGAAACCAATTTTAAAACATGAAAACTTAAATACAAGACTCACATTTTAACAAAACCAAATTGTGTATGTGTATCCTAGAGCCAATATCCAACACTCAAACTTTAACATTCTATTCTTATATTGATTCTAAAGACTTCAAGTTCTTCAAGAGGGCTTTCACCATATGATCTTCAAAACGTG
Organism: Agave tequilana; assembly: GCA_038442645.1. NCBI lineage: Eukaryota > Viridiplantae > Streptophyta > Magnoliopsida > Asparagales > Asparagaceae > Agave > Agave tequilana. Next base: position 101,691 of record JAVJIF010013351.1, on the reverse strand, counting down.
ATTCTTGAGCCCAAATTGAGTAGACTTGAGTCCAAAGCACCTTCCTTTAGGGAAGAATCCTTCTAGTTGAGTTAGAATCCTGAAACACACTTAAATAATAAACAATATTAGTACAAATAACTAATATGTTTTGTAATCATCAAAACACACTAAAAACGGGTGATTGTAACCTTGGGCCAACATCTTCTCCATGCTATTTAGGATCTCCTTACATTCAGCGACTGGATCGCTGGGTTGTGGCCTCTCGAGCTCGGGCTCATGCTCAGCATTAGGCTTTTTGTAATTTGCCTCAGATGCATAAAAAAAGTGTAAAGCATACCAACTACAAAAAAGATGTAAAACAAACCAACATCGATAGAATATATGGTTGTCTTTTCACCACCAATAAGCTTCTCCAACCAGCATCAGTTGGGCATATCGACACTTCTGTTCAAATGTCAGGGAGAAATAACTGAAGAATTCTTCAAATGATTTTTCTCATTTGTCATACCCATAACGATCATAAAAACCCCAAAAATACGGAATAGTCATACATATCCCGTTCAACTTTCTTTGATTCACCACTAATATATAGATTGACCACAAAAGTAGAATCCCATGAAGAAAATTCAGTGCATAGCTCAGAAATTAAGAAGAATCTCAATGGCTCAAACTGAGCTCAAATCGGGCTGGAAACGAGAACCCAAATATGCTGCTCTTCTGCTGCATGAACAGTACCAGCACTAAATACTGGCTTGTGAAGATTAGATCTGCTGTCCAAAAGCTGTGAAATCTTTTCAGTAGCTCCGTAACGCAACTATGAATGCAATGCTTCAAACGGAATTCGAATCAGACACTGAACTGGACTGCTGATATACTGTTGTTGTAACTGAACTGGCTCAGTTGAGTCAACTCAGACCGAGTTGGACTGAGTCACGACTGAGTCAGTTAAGTCAACTCAGGTCAGACTGAGTTAACTCTTGTCTGACTCGGTTCGGGTCAGCTCTGGTCTGAACCGCAGCTCGATCGGCTCGGATCTGAGCCGTCGGCTCGAGTCGACTCAGGTCCGAGTTGTCAGCTCAGGTCAGTTCGTCAAGCCCAGATTTGTATTGAAATAAGGAGACGATGATTATGAATGATTTGAAAAGCTATTTGCTTTGGTATTAGTTCTAATCTTATGGGTTGAATCAACAGAGGTGAAGCCAAACTCCAGTTTGCGACCCGTGATCATATCTTTTTTATTTATTTATTTTTTCTTTTTTCGTTCTTCCCAAATCTCTGTTCTTCCCTAAATCCACCAAATCTTTACCAGAAACCCACAAATCCCTTACGTCCCACATCAGCTGGTGTCAAAATTCAGAAAAGCATTTTCCCCTCATGCCCTTTTTCTTATTTGTTAGGAGGGAAAATAGAGTGGAAAGAAGAAGGTTCAACTTCTTTTCATCATCATCCTTATTTGGTTGGCAAGGAAACAAAAAAGAAAAAGAAAAAGAAAAACCAACATTGGCTCCACAATCAAAAATATAATAGTCTCCCCATCAAGATAGTATGACTCCCATATCAAAAATGGTATAGTTACCACCAATATAACAAAATAGAGGGAAAGACTGGGCTCTGGATTGAAAATTGAACAGCCAACAAACCAACAACATTTCAATAGCCTAGCAGCCAACAAAGCATCAAGCAACCAGACAATATAGCAGGTGTTTGGTTGCAAGGAAGTGAGCGGAAGTAAGGAAATGGGAAAGTATAATTGCTCACTTCCCTATCTATCGAAACACCGGAAAAGGAAAATAAGAAAACCCCTTTTCCTTTTCTCTCTTCTCTTTTACACAACAATTTCCTCACTTTCAAAGTGTTACAGTTAATTTTATGGCCATGTAAATCTCATTTTAATAAGTTGTAGCACAAAAGAGTTAATTTTTTGATCATGTAAATCTCACTTGCATTCTAATTGTAGTCCAATTTTTATTTTAATAATATTTTGCGGTCAACTTTTCTACTTCCACTTTCACATTACCATCAAAACACTGGAAAAGACAAAATATTTTCCAAACCACACTTCCTAACAACATCCAAACACCGGAAAACTTACTAACCAATTCTGAAGTTCCAAAGGGAACTATTACCACTTCTTCACTTTCTCACTTTCACCCTTAACCAAACAGGCCCGTAACGCAGTCACCGAGGCCACAAGTCAACCAGCCAACATAGCAGCTATGAAGCAACAATCAAAGAGGCAAGCAACAATGCAACACAGAGCATCAATCAACCTGGCAAATAGAGCAGCAAGCCAACCAAGCAGTAGAGTTATGCCCGATAATTGAAGTTGTACTGCCGAATATATGTAAAATAGCATTTATATTTCATAAGAAGCAGTGACCTACAAATTTAACGTACACGCACACTCTTCTACATCACTTCGCATAAAATTATTTAGAATCTAAAAATTGCATAGAGATGGATTAAGCAATGGGGCTACTGAAGCCTAGATTGACATATCAAAAATGTTATTTCTGCGCCACCGGCGACAAGGTCACCTAGAAACAAAGGAATCCAGAAACCTAGGCCCCCTAGAAACAATTTTTTTTTTTTTTGGGGGGCGGGCGGGCGGGGGGGAATGGGCCCAGTAACTCACAGTCTCTTGGCAGGTGAAGTGAGCTTAGTGGCGGGAGAGAGCGAGAGGGGAAGGCAGGCGGCGAGAGAGGAGAGATCAGTAGTGGAGAGAGAGATAGAAAGAGGGAAATTGAGGTGACAAACAGAATTTTGGGGGGGTGGGGGGGGGGGGGGGGGGGTGGGTGGGTAAGAGAGGGCAAGGGACGGCTTCGTGGCGGGAACAGGAAGATCAGCACCGTGAGAGACCGAGAGGGGAGGACCAGCAGCGGGAATGGAGAGATCAACCTTAATAGATGGAGAGGTGGAAGTTGAGACGGTGGGAGAGCTCCAATAACTCTAATAGACCATGATCGGGGTGTGAGAGAGGGAGGGGAAGGGCTCGCGGCGGGAGGAAGGAGAACAACGTCGGTAGAGGGCGAGAGGAGATGTCAAACAGCGGGCGAAGGTCGTAGAGCTTGCCGCGACGGAGGGCCCTAACAGACAAAGATCAGGGGTGTGAGAGGGAGGGAAAGGAACAGAGATGGGGAGGAGGGAGAGCAATGGCGGGAGATAGGATGGCAGGTGAGGGGAGAGGGGGGGTAGTTGAAGTAGCGGGTGAGGAGAGTAACCCTAAGGGAGAGAGGGAGAGAAAGAGACAGCAAAATAGTTTTTAATTGGTGGTTGTCAGAAATCGGGGTATTTTCTCTCCCCAAATTTCAGAAAACTGACAAGGAAAAAATCCGATGCGGCGGCCCATTTCCTTCTTTTCATTTTCGCGGCCACCAAACAAAAATGGGCGGGTGAAACTCGTTGGGGACCAGTGAACAGTGGCGAAAAAGCCCATTTTTGCCTAATTTGGGGCAACCAAACACGCCCTAAGTGAAAAATGATTTTGAGAGCGGGAAATGTGTCGGATTTTGTGCGCTCCTCACTTTGCTCTAAAAGGTTCTATATGGTAGTGAAAGGGGGGGAAAAAAATGATCCGACACTTGTGAATGAAAAAAATATGGTTGTCATACCAGGTTCTTTTTTATTTCCGCGGTTTCTTTTCACTCACATCGAACAAACACTCTTTTTTACTAGCTTTCTAATGAGAAAATAACCTGAAAAAAAAAAAGTCGCCTCTCAGTTTCATTACAGAGAATAATAAATTTGTACACACAGCACATAATGAGGCATTTTTAGATCATGCGAATGTGACTGGCGAGTAAGACATAGGGAGCAGACGCTATTGCTGTATGATGGGCATGAGTTATCTTAAAAAGATCATTTGTGGTTTATTCACGCATTCACCCAATCACACTGGATAGATGACAGATGGATGCATCAAGCAACACCTCTGACACCTTCTTGATAATCTCTCCTTTTCTTTTAATTTTATTGACTTCAAATTTTCTTAATTTTTTTAGTTCTCATTTATTAAATTAACTTCTTGTTACTAGATTTTTAATACCCAGTCTACCAGAACACAAGAAGGATTTCAATTCATGTGACCCTATCCTCTCCTATATAACATTCACCTCACACTCTGACAATGGCTAATAAGCGTGCTCTTTTCACTCATTATCTATTTCGCACTTCTTTTGAAAGCAAACTTAATTTAGTATCCTCCAATGCCTCATCTTCATCGTGTTCAACTATGTTCAATTATACTTGCAAAACCGATGCAATCAAAATTCCTAATCTCATTAAGGATTTCACAGTTATCAGTACAACTCTCTTTCAGTTCATACATGCACATGTAAATTCATTTTCTCTCGAGAAATAAATTTGAGGTTACACATTTCCTATTCCTTTCCTTTTATATACAGTCATCACATGATTTTGATGGGTATATAAGTAGTCTTCTTATGAAATTTATGATGGGCACACACCAACTCAATGTTTCACCAGCATTGCCTCTAACCTCCTCTTTCTTGCAGCATGCTTCAGCTTCTCCAAGGCTACAAGCCCCACTTGTCTAACTCTTTCTCTAGAAAGACCAAACCTGTGAAAAAATTAAAATAATTCAAATTTCCCAATGTAACCAAGTTTAAATTGTTTCTCTTTATTTTCTGAAAAGAAAAAAAAGGAAAGAAGAAGAATTCGAATGATTATTAGTTTTGAACTTTTCCAAATCTTTAGGATCAGCAATTGAATTGATTTTCTTACATTCAGCTCCGCTGAGGGCCATTCCTCAGTTTTTAACTTCTCACTAAATATAAAACTTCACCGGATATGTCTCATAGTATCATGACATTACCACATTCAAGAGGTTGCTGATAACTTTATTAGTCTATATTTCTAACTTTTATATCACTAGCACTAGTTCCTCTTTTTGTTTGGTAACCCCCTTGATAAACAAAAAAGAGAAGAAAAGATTTGTTAATATGGTTCACAAAAATTGGCGAAGGCGATCAGACAATAAGCTTAAAGCTGCGTAAGGCTTCTATTTCCTAAAACTTGAATAAGAAAACTTACTGTCTACTTATATCCTCCCATGTATGACACTCATTGTCTATACCATAATAGAGCCGTATAATCTCTCTTTCCCGTTCACCAAGTGTTGCACATAGAAGCCTGTTGACTTCATCCTGAGATGAGCAATGAAGGAATCTTTGTAAGTCGAGGAGATAATGTATTTCAGAACTATGAATAGAACCATATCTTAATATTATACAGTATAACTCCATATGAATTTTTGAAGTGATTGCAAAAATTATTCTTCAAACAGATTGTCAATTTAAACACTTCGCAGGGATGAAATATCTAAAACATTAAAATATATGTTGAGTACAAGTTTTAATAATATTTGAGGAGGAAGAAAAATTATAGAACACGTAAAAACATTGAATTGCATTCTCCAACTAATCACTAGAAAACCTATTTTCAGTACCTTGAGGGACCATTCTTCAAAGCCATGCCAAGGGATGTTCTCAAGGTTGTTATCTGCAATGTACTGAAACAAACAGAAAAATCTAGAGTTCATAGGTAACAAAAGAGAAAAAAATACGCCAAACAGACGAAGTTGATAGACTTACACTATGAAGAGTCTCGCCCGGTAGGCCATTGAGAGAGGGGAAGGCTTCCCTGTCGAGGGAAAGTACCTTAATGACCACCTGAAATTTTAAAGAATCCATATTTAGAAAGGAAACAAATATCAATTGCATTCACATTAAGGAAACAAAAAAGTAGCATGTCAGGGGATGGTATATTAGTACCTCTGTAGCATTTCTCACTTTCTTCTCAGATATTTTCAAACATTCTGCAAGTTTCTGTAGGTGTAGAAAGAAAAATGAATCATGTGGAATTTGCGATCTTAATAACTCCCATCTAACTCATACAAGAAATTAAAGAAGGGAGGACTTTTTGTGGTTTTTTCCCCTCATTTTGTTTCTTTGCTGTGTTTTTGTTTTGTGGAGACTGGAGATGTATTATTCAGTGAAGGATGAATCAAGAAAGGATTACCCAGATCTATCTTACAACTGCCGATTTCCTAGTCAAGACAATTACAGACAAGAAGATTTCACAAAAAGCGGAGAAGGATATTTGGCGAGTACAGAAACCTAAGCTCAGTAAAGTCTTGAAGGAAGATTTACTATGAAGAAACCTAATTTGCTACCCTGAAACTATATCGGCTACAGAGGGAGAAGTAGAGGGGGAAAAATAAAAATATGCTGCATATCCTGCAAATTGATTGTTTCAGCTATGATATTGTCTCTACATTCAGTGTTTTTCTATATACATGGGCTAGACTCCAAACTCAAGTTGAATAAGAAAAGCATTAAATTAAAATAAGAAATATAACGGATTGGGTAAAATAACAACATAAGATCCTAGAATGAGAATGAAATGATTGACACAACCCCAATTGTTCGCTGCAGTGGGATAAAGAAGAAAGACATGAAAGAAAGGCACAAACAGAAATACATGACTTACATCTACTGATGGTGTAATTCCACTTTCTTCCAATCTAATCTTCGCACTCCGAATTGAGCATAGCCTCTCATGCAAATGGGAAGGTAGCCTTAGGGTTCTGGAATTCTCAGCCAATGCTCGTGAGACACCCTAGCAAGATGTAGAACGCCATTCAATTGCAGTCTTTAGACTAAAACTGATGGTTGATCCATGAATAGTTAATTTTTTTTTTTGTACGACTTAAATGAACAAGTTTGTTATCTATAGTGCTACAGTCATAGGACCCATATGAGAGATATCATGGGCTAGTTTAAGCTAATTCTTTGACATAACAAGAAGCATCAGAGCAAGGGTCATAAACTGTACTAATTAAGCAAGCATATCTCTGTGGTTATGTGCAATATGGAAAAAAAAAAACAACTAGGTCCACCTGTCGTATCCACCAGTATACATAGGTTGAAATTTTGAACCCTTTGGAAGAATCAAATTTCTCTATTCCTCGTAGTAATCCAATTAGACCGCCCTGCAGTAGAAAGAAATTTGTCATGAAAATAAGCTTCTAGCAGGTCAAGTCCGAAAGGAATGATAGGAACTACAAACCAAAGAATCTACTGACAGAAAAGTTAATACCTGAATAAGATCAGCCATCTCAGCCCCCAAATTGTCATATTTTTGGGCAATAGACATAACAAGGCGAACGTTACTCATTGCTAGCTTCTCCCTTGCCAAAGAACATTCAATTAATTTTGAATGTAATTCAGCATGTGACATCCGCAGTGATGATGCCAGTTGTTTGTCAGATGGTTCAAACCCCAATTTTTCCTTCATTCTGAATCAGCATTTAACACAGTCCAACAAAACTTATTAGTCCATAAGAACAGGGCTTCTTCAACATACAGGTTGGGGGGAAATGGCCTTAATGCGTGTTGCTCAGGAAAAAGAAAAAGAAAAAGTAAACAAAGAAAAAGAAAAAAGAAAATCCCTAATGCAGACCACTTATTATTCCCTATATATAATACATTCATCTAATTGTATCCGAATGGTATGCTCTTGAGACATTGATTGTCTTAAAATCTGGTTTGTTGACAATTCATGGACCGAGGCTACCTGATTTATTGGTCATACAAGAAATTACATTCAACTCCATGGCATAAATAGAACCAAAGAAAAATAGAACAGATACCCAAGTCTCCGTAAGTTATAATGTGTTAAAAAAATCCTTTATTTTAAGAGACACCTGCATGCAAACAATATTTTAACTCTTGCATGCTAATCTCTAACAACAATATCACGGTCATGTCAATGCATCATCAGGACAATATTATTGGCATTAAAATTCCAATTTTATGTAGTGCAATTAAATTATGATCAATATTCTAATGAAATGATGATCTTTTCACTAGGTGTAGTGGTCAAAATTTGACCCTCACGGGATCATGACACGTGTCCTAGCAACCAAGAACCTTTGTCACTCCGGAGTCATTTCAGAAGTCACTCTTCTTCCCGAGGACGCTTCCAGTCAAGCAGCTCCAATGCTTTCAGCCATCTCGGAGCTCCCCATTCCGGAGACTTCAGCTCTGCACAAGACAACTTCGATAATAGATCATCTCTGATCTGAGCCTTCGGTTACGCAGCCTGATCTTCCTCCACGTTCATAACGTGAAATGCCCTCCATCCTGGACAGTTATGGATATAAATGAATATCTCTACATATAATCCCAACAATCAAGCGTCAATTATCACGGTCGTTACAACAAATCAACCGTGCAGATCATGCAATTACGAATCATGCACGTACCATACTCCCCCATGCATGCAGACCGATCAAGTATAATTAGACATTCTCCTCCAGCGAGAAGGTAGACATTTTTCCTTTTTATGGGAAAATCTTAGCACTAAGACTCTTGCATACATCTCTGTAAACCCTGTAACCAGTGGAATATAGTTGATTCTTCTCCTCCTCTCCGTATTTTTCCCGATTTGAGTTTTCACGTAAAAAAAAAACTTGTGTCTCTCATTTTCTGTATTGTGTATTATTTTTACTCACACACTCCCCACTTTCTTACTCTCGCTTGTGGTGTGGATTGACCGTCCGATCACTCACGATGAAAAATTTTCACCACGAATTGGTACTTTCATTAAGATCTGAGTCCCAACACTCAAATCTCTCCCTACCAAACATATCCTCAAAAAGCCTCCCCAATGAGCATGGTCCCACAGAAGCAGCCAACCACAGACGATGGGACCACCTCTAAAGACAAAACCATTGCCATCGTTGGGGGTCATCCTCCCATCCCCCTCCCAGTAGCCTTAATCTCAGCCCCATCGTGAAAGAGACTATCTCCGCACCTTCACAAGGGGCAGCCCGAAATATTCACCCGCCATCAACGTACGAAACTCAACTCCTTCAAATGTCCGCTGACATGAAGGAGGATATGGCGAAGCAGCAGGCCTATTCGACCTTGAGCGGGAGCAAGCGACGCATTATAGAGAAAATGCGGCCCACGAATGGGAAGAATTGAAGCGTCTAAACGACCAACTCTTCATCCATATCACCACCCTCCAAAACACTCAAGGGCCACCTCCATCGCTAGAAAAGCCCATTGCTACAGAGGCCCAAAATGGCGAGCACTCTCAGAACCGGAGGCGTCACAGGTCAGACTCTCCTACTCCATCAGAACGACTCGATGGCGGGTCGAGTTCATCAAGTCCCTGCACGGGAGATCAGCACATTCACTCTTGAAGAAAGGTAGAGGAATTCGTCCGTGTCCAAGATCTCAACAAGCTTGTACAGAAGCGAGTTGAAGAAGCAAGAGTGCCTCATCACAGCAGGTTTAGAGCCATCACCACCGATGCATCCAATTCTCCATTCTCCGAGGATATATTGGGATGTGATTTCTCAAGAAATTCATGATTCCAATCTTTGACTGCTACTTTGATCACCTACGCCAGTATCAAGACAAGATGATAATCCATGTCAGAAATGACTCCATCTTGTGCCGGATTATCCCCTCTAGCTTGAAGGAAGTAGCTCTGATTGTTTCTACTATCTTCCGTCAAGATCAATCCGCAGCTTCGAGGATCTCACCAAGTTGCTCCTCTCTTAGTACTCCTCCCGCTAGGAGTTTAAATAGAACAACCATCATCTCATCTCTGCAAAGATAAAGCCTTCTGACAGTCTCAAGGTATACATTAGCTACTTTCAGAATCAGCTAGCCAAAGTACACAACTGTAACGATGACGTCTCCGCTCTCGCGTTCATCAGCGGGTTACGGGTCACCCACCTACTATACAAGCATCTGGTGAAGTACAACGTAACCCGTTAGAGCGAGATCATGTACCGAGTCCAACCGTACATCAAGTTGGAGGAAGTAAAGAAAATTTCTGCCAACCAATCTTTCAGCGACGGTGACGACAGAGCAAAACCTAAGCCGCAACACGGAGACCCCTCTGTCGACAACTCGGGTCAACCATTCTCGGGCCACCTACAGAGTCCACTCCGAGCTTACCGGGTGGACAACAGCTTCACTCCATTGAAGCTCTCGATCCAAGACGTTTTTGAAGCCATCAAGGGTCAACCTTGGGTGAAGCGTTCGGAATCAAAACAACATGATCCTTCTCATCCTGAAGCGAAGGACTATTGTTCTTTTCATGATTGCAAGGGACACCGAAATTCTCAATGTCGGTCCCTCCGCAAGTATCTCGAAGGTCTTGTTCAGTAAGAATACCTTTGGGAATACATCCTTACACTCAGAACCGCATCTGAGACAAAAAGGCAGCAGAGAACCCCGTCTCCGGCTCGACCACAACACATGATCACTCAATATTAAGCGGTTGACTAATACCAACCTTACCAACAAGAGCAGGAAGTTCCTCTAACAAATAATGCTCCCCGTTTCTCATTCAATTTTCATGTATTTTATTAAAATCATTTAATAAAAATACATTCCCACTCCTAATGGTTTCCCTACATCCCTCTCACGATCCGTGTAACCTGCTCACAGACCCTCACTAGGTCAGCCTACGAGTTCATCTCTCTGGGATACTGTGATTGCATATCCGAGGAGGGATTCCCCCGCTCGAGATCTACAACATTAACATCTGACTCTAGGCTCTTTACATCCTTCGGAGGATCTGCTAATCTGCTCATCAACCCCCATGCGGCCTACTCAAGAGTCTCTTTTCCCAGAGACCTCTGCTTGTGTATTCCGAGAAGGGAAGCCCCCACTCGAGAACTATAATTCAAGCATTTGTCTTCAGAACCTCCCTGGCTTCTCTCTAAACAGGTAACTGCCAATCCAACTCCGTAGTTGAGGGCTACCTCACTCAGAGACCTCCATCTGTGTGTTTCGAGGAGAGAAACCCCCACTCGAAAATGATTACACAAGCATATACCTCCGAGCACTCTCTGGCTCATCCCTGACTGGGTAACTGCTCTCTGAAATGCTCATTTCTAAACAGACAACTGCCACCCTCAAGGCTCATTCCCGGTTGGGCAACTACCGTCCGAAAGGTTCATCTACAACTGGGCAACTGCCAGACTCATCTCCAATCGAGCAATTACCGTCCGAAAAGTTCATCCATAATTGGGCTACTGCCAGTTAGTCTGTGTTCCGAGGAGGAAAGCCCTCACTCGAGAATCATATTGCAAACACATATCTCTGGGTTCCAATGGCCATTTTCAATTAGGTAACTGTCCCCCGCAGACTCGTCATCAATTAAGCAACTGCCTACCAGCTCCGTAGCCGAGGGCTCCTCTCACTCAGAATCCTCTACTTATATATTCTGAGATGAGAGATCTCCACTTGAGAACAGTAAACATGAACATCTGCCTCAGGGCTCCCTTCAACTCGCCCACTCGGGCGACCAGCCAAACGACCCAGTTCGACTGAAATCTTCACTTCACTCAGAGATCAACGTCTCTACATTCGGAGATGGAGACACCATCCGGAGGCGATAACGCAAACACGTCATATTCTTGCCATCCATAAGTCAGGCCTCCGAAGAGGTATGATCATTCCACAATACAAATCAAGCAAGATCTAAACACGACCCCAGTCATTTTTATTATGAAATACATGTAATTATATTTCATTAAGTTTCATTATGTTATTACAACCGATAAATAGAATACATGAAATTATTTACATCTCTGTATTTACTTTTTTTTTTAAAAAGATACAGGAGATCTGGAAACTTATTCCGCCACCGTGGCCAGACAACCGATACAAAAGCAATAAAGATTTGTTCATCAGAGAAAATCTCACAGAAGCAGTCAACCATCATATCTCCTGAGCAGACGAGCATAAGCCTTGACAGTAACTCACACGCCTTCAAGGCAGCCAGACCAGCACTGCTCATCACGACAGTCCCTAAGAAGTCCTTCAAGAGTAAATCAGCGACGTCCGATCAGATGGACTCTGACAGAATACTCCAAAAAGAGAAAACATCATTTCTCCACTTTGGTGTTCTGAGGAAGAGGATCAGGCTACATGGTGAGCAATTCACGAGCATACCCGACCGAAGAGCTTCCTCTCTTTCTTTCTCGTATGCCCTATATAAAAAGAGGGTCAGGTTCTTTAGAACGATCCCTACCCCCTAAAAAATGAGCGACTTGAAACCAGGTCATCAACTCCAATCGAAGAGCGCCACCAATCAACCGCCCACGGCCGCAGATCCCTGTCACAACGACTGATATACTATGACAGGCTTATCATAATGACTGACATATTGCACCAACCAGATTCTCAGATAATCGGGCGCGACCACCATCCTCTCCACCTTTCCTTTCTTCATCTGATGAAGAGGAGAAAAAGATACATGGTGACTCAGCAAGACGACAGAGAAAAAATTCAGAGATAGATTTCTCAGAAGGGAGGCTACTTTCACCCGAAGGATCCATCCTATTTATAGATGGGGAGGAGCCAAATTGTCTCCAGTTTGAAACTCTCAATCCCTGAAAAATCGGTTCACGTCTCAAGATTTTCGGTCAATCAAAAAGACATAATATCAATCAGTGCTCCTCCACAATCTATGTCATCATGGCACCAAGATCCAAAGGGATGCTTGTTATAAGTTTCAAGGAACCAAATCAAATGGCACGCCAGCTGTCGGCCAGCAGCACGATCTCCAAGTCAATTCAGAAGAATTCACATTAATGATCAAAATCTTCTCCTGCCCACGAGTATCAAGACGAGCTTGAGGCACCAAAAAAATCTCTGACCAACTTCGCTCTCTTGACTTCTCTTCCGCAGACTCCGACAAGCAAAAGAGCGGGGGTATATGCAGTGGTCAAATTTTGAACCTCGCAGGATCATAACACTTGTCCTAGCAACTAAGAGCCCCTATCACTCTGAAGCCATTACAGAAGCCGCTCTTCTCCCCAAAGATGCTTCCATCCGACAGCCCCAATGCTCTAGCCATCTAGGAGCCCCCATTCTGGAGACTTCAGCTTCGCATAAGACAATTTCAGAAACAGATCATCCCTGATCTCCTCCTTCGGTTACGCAGCCTGATGTTCATCCATATTCATAACGTAAAACGCCCTACAGCTTGTGCAGTTATGGACAAAGACGGATTCATATGCATGTAATCCCAACAATCAAACGTCAATTATCACGGTCGTATAACAAATCAGTACGTGCAAATCATGCGGTTATAAGGATCACGCTTGTACCATCCGCCCTCATGGACACAGATCATATTAAGTATAAATCGACCTTTTCTTCCAGTGAGAAGGGAGACTTTTTCCTTTTACGAGAAAAGCCCAACACTAAGACTCTGACATAAAATCTTTGTAAATCATGTAACTAGTGTATTTTTCTCCTCCGTCCCGTGATTTTTTCTTGATTTGAGTTTTCACGTAAAAAATCTTGTCTCTCCTTTTCTGTGATGTGTATTATTTTTACTCACACACTCCTCACTTTCCTACTCTTGCTTGTAGTTAGATCAACCGTCCGATCGCTCAAGACGAAAAATCTCCACCACACTAGGAAAGGCTCTGAAAACTCTGTTATATCTCTTTACTACAACAAATATTTCTAAGCAATAACATCGATGAAAACCTTATGTGATGTATTCCTCAGTAAGAAATTGTCTGTCAATACCAACAGATTCTTTTGACACTGGATTAAAACAATAGTACAAATACATTAAGCATTATCATCAATTAAAACATTATAAGATGGATCCTTACTTTGCTTTATGCTCAATACATGTACCCAAGTCTCTTAAGTTAGGATGAATACTTCAAAAATAATCCTTTCTTTTAAAGAGAAATCTACACTCAAAACAACATTTTGATTCTTACTAGCTAATCCCTAACAATAGTATTTACGGTCATGTCAATGCATCATTAGAACAATATTCTTGGCATTAAGATTCCAATTTTACTTAGTGGAATTAAATTATGATAAAAATTCTAATGAAATGCTGATCTTCTCTCTAGGAAAAACTCAAATAAGTCTATGATATCTTTGTACTAGCATAGATTTTTCTAAGCAATGTGTAAAGAGAGGATCAAAAACATTGGTAATAAAGTTTTTTAAACTCTATGACAAAACTTGACAGGACTTCGATCGACCGGGTGGTCGACCGACGTGCACAGATACCCAGCACATCGGTCGATCGGGCAGTCGACTGACCTGGAAGATTAAGAAACCCATTGGCTCGGTCGACCGATCGGTCGAGTCGACTGACGTTTTACAGAGACCCTGCAAAGAATTGGGCATTGAGCGGTCGACCGTCAGGTCAAAATAAATTTTGGACTCGACCTGGAGCTGTTTTAGGGATTTCTTATCTTCTCTATAAATAGAGACTTGAACCCATTTTTAAGGTTAATAGTTTTCTGAGTAAATTATTAAGAGAACCAATTATAATCCTCTTGTAATCTTGTGTATATCAATAGATCTCTCTCTTCTGTTTCGGGAATGTAGGCATCTTACCGAATCTCGTAAATCATTGTCTCCCTCTCTCTTTGTAGGTATTTATGCATCTAGGGTTTGTGTATTTACATGCTAGAGGACCAACAAGTGATATCAGAACTCTAGGAAACGCTTGGGCTTCGTTTGATGGAGTAGATCTTGATTTGGAGATTGGTTCTTGAAGATCTCAAGCTTGGAGTGGATAAAAATCAGATTTTTATTATGTTGGATCTCATCTTCTACAATTGGGTGGAGAGATCAATTGAAAACTCTTTTTAGAATTTCAAATCCTATCTTTATCTCGTAAATTATTCCATATTTGTTATACGTGTGTGGTTGGTTGAATTGGAGTAGAAATGGCTGAAAAAACATCCGATAGGAGTAGTTCTTTTGTTGTGAAGATTATACAAAATTATCATCATACAAAAATTGATGCAGTGAAGCTTGATGGCGCAAATAATTTTAGATTGTGGAGATGTGAGGTGTTGCATGCGCTAAATGCGCAAAACTTAGAGGATGCTCTCGAATTGCAAGAGAGGCTGAAAGAGATGGAGGAGAAGATTTGAAAGAAAATGAATAAAACAGCTTGTGGAGTTATTAGGTCGTGTTATCATAAGACCTAAAATGTGACGTGATGAATAAGACTTCTGTAAAGAAGATTTGGGAGACCCTTGCGAGCAAATATTTGACGAAAAGTATCGAAAATTGCTTGCATTTGAAAAGGAGAATGTATCGTTTTCAGTTGAAGAGGGGTGTTTTAATTAGTGATCATATTAACACTTATACAAAGCTTCTCGCGGATCTAGCGAATGTTGATGTTGTGATAGATAAGAAAGACAAAGCTTTGATCTTGTTGAGTTCTCTTCCCGAGGAGGGATATGAGACATTTGTCATCACCCTGATAAATTGAAGAACATCACTGAGCTACAATGAAGTCACTAACGCCCTTGTAAATCTCGAGTTGAGAAGAAAGGATAAGAAATTCCTTGGTGGTACATCGGCGGAGCCATTAACCGTGAGAGAAAGAAGTCCAAATCAAAGAGGAGGAAATCATGGAGATTGAAATCTAGGTCACGATATGGCAACCGTAATTTGACTCGTGATCAGTGTGCATTTTGTAAACAAACTGGTCATTAAAAAAGGATTGTCTAGAGCTCAAAAAGAAAAATAGGACAAAGGAGAAGCCAGTGAAACCATCAAAGGTGAATGTCACCAGATCGGATGGAAATGATTCTGATTCTTCTGGGTTCTCGTTCTCTATTACACCGTCAGTGTGCTACTCAGATGCTTCAGAGTGGTTATTGGATACGGGGGCTACCTATCACATATATCCCAGAAGGAAATGATTTTCTAACTTCGAGAAGCTAAACAATGACGTGGTAATCATGGGAGATGATGGAGCATGTCAAATGAATGAGATAGGTACTGTCCGCATTAAGACGTTTGATGGCGTGGTATGGGACTTGACTGAAGTGAGATATGTTCCATAGATGAAGAAGAATATTATCTCCTTTGGAGCTGTGGAGTCAAAAGGACTAAAAGTGACATCGGAGAATGATGTTCTCAAGGTCACGAAGTGATCCACGGTTGTAATGAAGGGCGTCAGAGACAGAAACTTGTACTACTTGAAAGCAGTACAGTTACAGGTGCTTTGGCAGCTGCAGTTGACTCTTATGAAGATGCCACTCAGTTATGACACATGAGATTTGATCACGCGAGTGATAAATCTATGCAAATCCTGGCAAAGTAAGACTTATTGAAGGGTGCAAAAACCTGCAAGTTAAAATTTGCGAGCACTGTGTTTTGGGCAAGAAGACCAAGGTGAAGTTTGGCACCACGATTCACCATACAAAGAGAATTTTTAACTATATGCATACAGATATTTGGGGTCCCTCTAAGAATGCCTCTCTTGGAGGGAAACACTATTTTGCCTCCTTTATGGATGATTACTCTAAGCGGAATTGGTTGCATACCATGTCGCATAAAATCAAAATCCTAGGTATCTTTGTGAAGTGGAGAAGAATAGAGCTGCAAACCGACAGAAAGATAAAGATACTTAAGTTCTATAATGGAAGAGAGTACAAGAGTGATCCATTTCTACAGTTATGCCTAGAGAACCTCCACAACAGAATGGGATGGCAGAAAGATTTAACCTTACATTGTTGGAGAAAATATGGTGTTTGTTGTCAAATAGTGATTGAACAAGTCTTTTTGGGCTGAAGCGATGACTTATGACAGTCATATTATAAATAGATTATCATCATCTGCGATAGGAGGAAAGACTCCGATGGAAATGTGATCGAACAAAACTGCTACAGATTATGACATGCTCCATGTATTTGGATGTCCGACTTATTATCATGTGAGTGATGAGAAGTTGGAGCCACGAGCTAAAAAGATCGTGTTTTTAGGGTTCAAAAGAGGAAGGAAAGGATACAAGCTATGGGACTCTGAAGACAGAAAAATAATTTGAGCAGATATGTCACTTTTGATGAGTCTTCTATGATGAAGACTTCAAGCTCTAAGCAGGTGGAGAGTGGTCAGACGAAGAAAAGATCGCAAAGGGTGGAGAGTGATGCATCTTCACCATCTCCAGATAGTATTGCATCGTTTGGGGTGCCACTGTTGTGACAAAGTTTGAGCGTCATGCACAAGAAAAGGAAGATACAGATGATGTGATTGAGGATCCAAAGCCAGAGGGTCAGGTCCCAGATTCAATTATCGCACACAAGCCTTAAAAAATATACGAAAAGCTGCTCATTTTTCGAATATAGTTGTGGCCTATGCACTTTCAATAGAGGTCGTGAAAGATAGTGTTTCGAGTACATTTAGAAAAAACAGAGTTAAGCTTTGAGTCTGAATTATGGAGGAAGGCTATGGTGAAGAAAATTGAGTCTCTTCATGTCAACACATGGAAACTCGCAGAGTTGCCCAAAGGTAAGAAAGTCATTAGATGCAAATGGGTTTATGTAAAGAAAGATGGATCTCCATATGGTAGTGTGCGTTACAAGGCCAGTTTAGTAGCCAAGGGCTATGCTTAGAGGGACAATATAGATTACAATGAGGTATTCTCACCGGTTGTGAAACACTCTTCCATTCGTATACTGTTGGCACTTGCAGCACAGTATGACTATGAGCTAGATGAGCTTGATGTAAAGACCGCTTTCATGCACGGTAATCTTGAGGAGGAAATTTACATGACACAACCATTGGGGTTTAAAGTTGCAGGGAAGGAGAAGTTGGTGTGTAAACTTGAGAAGTCGCTATATGGATTGAAGCAATCGCCAAGATAGTGGTACAAGCGCTTCGATAAGTTTATGAATGGTTGTGGTTATACCAGGAGCTTATATGACCCATGCGTTTATTTTCGCAAGTTACCAAGTAGGGAGTATATTTATCTACTCTTGTATGTAGATGATATGCTAATAACTTTTAAGAACAGATCATCGATAGATAAGTTGAAAGTTCAATTATCTTCTGAGTTTGAAATGAAGGACCCGGGAGAACCTAGGAGAATACTGGGTATGAAAATTGAAAGAGACAGAGTAAAAGAGAGAGTGAGTCTGACTCAGAAAGCTTACTTGCAGAAGGTGTTTCAGAAGTTTCTGATTGGTAAAGAAACAAAATAAAAGAGTAGTCCCATTGGCCCCTCACTTTAAGCTTTCAGCAAGAATGCCTCTGAAGATGATAGATGAACGTGAGTATATGTCTCACGTTCCATATGCCAGCGAGTTGGTAGCCTTATGTATGCTATGGTATGCACGAGATCGAATTTATCAAAGGTCGTGAGCAAGGTATCTAGATACATGCATAATCCCGATAGGGGTTATTGGGAGGCTGTGAGATGAATTCTACGATATATTAAAAGTACCATAGATGTTGGATTGTATTTTGAGAAGGATGTTGGTCGTAAGCAAGAGTACATAAGTCATGTAGATCTGACTATGCTGGTGATCTTGACAAGCGTCGGTCCACTACAAGGTATGTTTTTACCTTGTCACAAGTACCGATGAGTTGGCATTGTACTTTACAGTCTACAGTAGCTCTATCGACGACAGAAGCAGAGTACATGGCTTTGATAGAGGCTGTAAAGGGCACAATTTGCCTTCAGGGATTGATGGATGACTTGGAGATCGAATAAGACTTCTTGCAGGTCATTATGATAGCATGAGTATTATCTATCTAGCGAAGAATCAAGTCTATTATGCGAGGACGAAGCATATTGATGTCAAGTACCACTTTGTGCGAAATATTCTTAAAGATGGAGATATCGAGGTGAAGAAAATTCACACCAAAGACAATCCCGCAAACATGCTTACAGAGATGGTTCCCCGGAGTCCAGTTCAATCATTGTAAAAACTTGCTCCGAATCCTTCTGGTTGTTTGAGCTCAATGGAACTCATTTGAATAAACTACGAGTGGCTTGATCTCCTGGGCAGGGGGTACGTAGGCAACCATAATGGTGCGACCCAATCGCTGAAGCCAAAATCGTGCGTCGATTTTGCTGAGATCGTGTGTTGATTTTGCCGAGATTGATGAAGTCGAGATCGTGTGTCGATTTCGCCCGAATGACTCAAGCCGAGATTGTGTATCCATTTCGCCAAGAGTTCATAGGAGTTCGGCTCATATTTGATAAATCTTCACCGAGATGGAGAATATAGAGAGAGGATTAAAAATATTGGTAATAGAATTTTTTAAACTCTATGACAGAACTTGACAGGACTTCGGTCGATCGGGCGATTGATTGACTTGCACAGATACCCAGCACATCGGTCGACTGAGCAGTTGACTGACCTGGAAGATTAAAAAACCTACTGGCTTGGTCGACTAACATTTTACAGAGAGCCCTGCAAAGAATTAGGCATTGAGTGGTCGACCGGGCCGTCGGGTCAGAACGAATTCTAGACCCGATTTGGAGCTGTTTGGAGGGTTTCTTCTCTTCTCTATAAATAGAGACTTGAACCCATTTTTAGGGTTAAGGATTTTCTGAGTGAGTTCTTAAAAGAATCAATTGTAATCCTCTTGTAATCTTGTGTATATCAATAGATCTCTCTCTTCTCTCCCGGGAACGTAGGCATCTTGTCGACCCTTATAAATTCTTGTCTCCCTCTCTTTTTGTGTGCGTTTGTGCATCTAGGGTTTGTACTCTTGACATGCTAGAGGACCAACAATGTCGTGGATAAAACCTTATGTGATGTACTTCTCCAAGCTAATATTATGCAAAAAATGCAGTTTACCAATCAGTAAGAATTATCTATCAATATCAACCAATTCTTTTAACATTGAATTAGAATAGTAGCACAAATACATTATGCATTTTATCAATTAAAATATTATGACATGAATACTTACTTTGCTTTATGCTCCTCTAAGGAAAGACCGACTTTGATCATCTTCGATAGATGCACAACTTCAGCATGAGTGAGCAAGTCTTCACTCACTGTTCCCCTGACATAGCCTGTTAAGCGCGTCTGCAGCAGTTCAGGACTTACGGCTGAGCGAAGCTGTTTCCCTTTATCCATTATTCTCATGCACGCAGTCTGCTTAAAACATTTCTTACTCTTACTTATTCTCCTTTTCCGAGCAGAAATCCCTGAACTAATGACCTCAGCCTTCTTGTTCCCTTCTCCTGGGGCGACGGCTGTCCTCATCTGGTTGAAAGAAAGCTTCCATTGCTTTTCCAGCATAGATTTCTGCAACAGAAGGAAGACCTCAAGCGAAGATTCAAGATCAGGATCATCATCTTCTACGAGGTCTGACCTTTCAAACCAGACATCGGTAGTTGTGGGAACAACGGTATCCGCATGCTCTTTAACTGCCTTGATAGGCACTGCACGTCTGTCTGTGGGAACATTCGTGCTGAAATGCGAAGATCTTCTAGCAACTATGACACTCCTGGTTGAGCCAGTAGAAAATTGTGCTGACCCATGATCCGCGACAGGGAACAGCTTATCAGCAAGATCGGATGAATAGAATGAAGTGCCCAGAATCCTCTTTCCTGCACTCAGTCCAATTACTGCAGCTGTAGCCATCATGCAGCTCTCCGGTATCTATCTGTGCATTGCCATTAAACTTTGTCAAGAACCTTGTTGAGCCAGAACCATGTAATCTGTACCTCAGATCTTTGAAAAGGAAATGATTATGCCTCTTCTTCGAGGAGAGGCCCAAGGGCTCATCAAATTGATCTTCTGGAGAAAAGATTTAAAGAGAGTGTTCAATATATCATCCCATAAGATAAATGAAAAAATTATGTAGAGATTCATTAGCTTAGTTGAAAATTTTTCTAAGAAATATACAAATAATACTGATTTCATGGGAGAAAGGGCCATCATAATTTTCAAGGATCGTAGAAGGCTCAAAACCAAGGAAAAACTAAGCAGGATATGCGAACTTACCGGGTTGCTGTTAGCAAGAACAAAATCAAGTTTGCCTCCACTACTGAAATAACATGAAAGTTCTAATCAAGCTAGGAAACCAAGATGTGCTGAATTTTATCTTGGTGAAGAAATGTCATATAAAAACAAAAAAAATCCAAATAAACAACCTCGACAGAGCAAAAGAACTAGTAAATTGGGTATTTTAGAACAACATTGATATCTTCAATCAGGGCATCAAATGACAAATTCCACACAAGAAACCAACAGCAGTTTCATCAATGAATCAAAATAAGCGCGTAACAAGATTATCATGGAAGCATGAAGATACAATGACAAATTTATCAAATCCCCATGTGAACAGATCAAACCAACCTCAGGGAGACAAAACTCATCCCAAATGGGTTGTGATTGAAACTAAAGGAAAACAAAAGAATCAGTACATTCGCATCTTAAATATGTCATTGCTGAGAACAAATCATCTCAAAAAAACCCAACACCATGCAAAAGATTTGGTGAGACTGAGACATGGGTGTTGCCTCACCTGAACTGTGGCCTCAAAGGTGGGGAGTTCAACTTAGTTTGCTACTTTCTGTTAAGTTTGTTTTTTTTATTTTTGGGGGGGTGTGTGTAAATAATAAAAATTATTATGTGTTGTTGGAAAATGGAAAGGAGGGGAGAGATATGGGAAGGATGAAGTCCATTGGTTGGAGGAGATATCTGACACACGTGAGTGGCGAGCATTCTTCCATTTGGCGACCACCCAACCCTCAACCATTCCAACAAACCAACAAAAAACCAGCAAAAAGATTCAATTTTTATTTTAAAAAAATCAACAACAAAAATTTTAGAAAAAAGAGAGAAGAAAATTGTTGCGGAGTAATCCAAGTTGTGGTTTTTAGCAATTTTGAGCTAGGTCCAAAACCATCACCCATTTCCCCAATAATTGCTTATTGGGTCTCATCTAGTAGCCAACGGGTTCAGTGTCCAAACCCATTTTCTTCTGGAAACTGCAGTTCATAGAGACTCATTATGATTCATGATGTGTTTTGTTAGAAGAAATAAATAGACTTGAAACTGAGTCATGTATTCAAGAATGCACGAGAGAGTTTGCACACAAGACAAAGGTTTCAACTGATCCTTCAAGAAAACAAATTGGCTGACAATGAGATGTGACAAAGAAAACCCATACTTGGTGACGATAAAGCTTAGAATGAAATGTGGACGCATGCAGATCTCAATCCACCAAGATTACGCCGAAAATTGTAGCTATCCAATAATTTCTGTACACACGCATCATAACCATCATAATGCTCCCATTCTACTTCTCGATTGAACACAGTACTTGGCGCTATCAGTCAAGATAAACTTTAACATCGATGCCATTATCTATGAGCGACTGAACTACTGCCCTTATCTTCCCTTCAAACTTGTCTCGGTCCCTTGGAGTGTAGGAAGCAGTGTATACATCAGCCTCTCTTGCCCTCTCAGACAAGATTCTTCCCACGGCTAAACACGCGGGTATGTCAGACCGGGACTGGAGAGCTGCCTTGACGTCCTTGGAGTTGGTTCCGGCCACAGCCACCTGCTTGCATGTTACCCTATGGGTGAGAGACGCGGAAACAAAGCGCTTGGATATGAACACGTCAAGCGTGAAGGGTTCCATGTATGCTATGGTACGCTGCTTGAAGGAGATGTGCTTTTGTGGGTTTTTTGACTTTTTCTCTTTCTTGTACGTGTAGGGCCGGCTGTTGTCATCGTCCAAGAAATCTTCTACTCCGAAGAAGCTTCTTGGGGAGGAGAGAACCTAACACCAAAATGCCAAAATTAGAGATCCTTCTCAATATAGTAAGTGCCTGATTGTATATAAATATGACAGTACAAATATGATGAGCAAATCACAATCAAACATCAACTTTTGTGCATATACTCCAATAATGTGTATCCCTTGTTAGTTGCTGCTAAGATTGAAACCTCAAAGCAATGCAATGCAAGTTGCTTATATTCTGTGTTTTTTAGAACCCCTCTGAGAATTCTAAACTAACATTAATGAAAAACTTCCAGTGCCAGACCCCAATAATCCTCAAAGATGATGCCAGAGGTAGCAATGTACTCGGATGAGTTTAGAAAAGCTAAACATCATTTCCCCAACAACAAAAAGGTGAAACATGTTGGACTGATGTAACGAAAGAGGGTTCTCAGCATTCTCTTTACACATGCAAGTAGAGAATAGAGAGTTGAAGAACTAATCTTGCTCATGTTTCTAGAAAATTCTGATAAGCATTTAGTTCCAGGCAAAAAGTGGGCGGTGGCGAGACAAAAATGATTCTCAAAATGCCCTCAAGTAACTGTTATTATTTACTGTTAGAGTTATTAGTCTTATTCTCTTAGTGTGAGTACAATCAAGTAATTGTGGGTGTATTTATCATCATATGTTAACATAAAGCCATGTGAGATGCAACCTAGCGTTTCGTGCCCTTGCACTCTATTTTCTCAGTTCTTTCTTCTCTCTTCTCCTCTCCTTTCTTCTCTACTTTTAAACTTCACTTTGTATCAGAACCAGATTATATTGTATCAGGTAGTGAGAATCTGGTGTATAGGTTAAAGAAGGCGTTATATGGGCTGAAACATTCACCTCGACCTTGATTTGATAAGTTCAGTTTTTATTCATTATGAATTTCGACACACCATGTCAGATCATTCAATGTTTAGCCATTTTTCTACAAGAGGTGCTATTGTGTTGATTTTTTGTGCTATTATGTTGATGATATTATATCTGGGAGTGACAAATTTGAAGGCCTATCTTAGTCATCAATTTCATACTAAGGATTTAGGTACTCTTTGATATTTTCTTGGAATCGAGGTTTCTCAATCTAAGATGGATGTGTATCTGTTGCAGCGCAAGTATGTTTTAGACTTGCTTTCAGGTGCAGGGATGTTGGATTCTCGGCCGGTTAATACCGTTATAGATTATCATGTCAAGCTTGATGCTGACATGGAGGAGTTATTTGTGAATGTTGGACAATATAGACGACTGATAGAGAAGCTTATTTAACTTATTGTTACACAATCAGACATCACCTATGTGGTCGGAGTCAGTCAGTTTTTTGCAGGGCCCTAAGCAGCCGCATTAAGAGGCTATCTCTCATATTTTGCAATACGAGTTTGTTGTACAAACCATTACAGAAGCTCACGGTGGCGGGCTTCAGTGATGATGATTAGGCATATAGTCACACTGATAGAAGATCTACTTCTGCCTATTGTATCTTTGTTGGAAATAATCTTGTGGCATGGCATAATAAGAAGCAAACCATTTTGACTTGTTCTAGTGCAAAGGCCGAGTATCACGCTATGGCTCATACAGCCTCTGAGATGATGTGGATGCGATCGCTTCTTCATGAAATACGGATTATGGTTCCTATCCCTATGAAGATGTATTGTAATAACCAATCAAAATTTTCATCTTTGGTAACCCAGTGTTTCATGAGTGCAAAAAACATATCGAGGTGGATTGTCAGTTTATTCGTCATTTGGTGATAAAAAAGTAGATTGTCACTCCTTATGTTCGGTCTGAGGATCAGTTGGGTGATATTCTCACCAAACCACTTGCTCATGGTTCATTTTCTGTTGTAGCAAGCTGGGTATGTTTGATCCCTATGCTCCAGCTTAAAAGGGGATATTAGAGTTATTAGTCTTATTCTCTTAATGTGGGTACAATCAAGTAATTATGGGTGTATTTATCATCATATGTTAATATAAAGCCACATAAGATGCAAGCTCGGGTTTCATGCCTTTGCACTTATGGGTGTATTTATCATCATATGTTAATATAAAGCCACATAAGATGCAAGCTCGGGTTTCATGCCTTTGCACTCTATTTTTTTTGTTTCTTTCTTCTCTCTCTCTCCTCTCCTTTCATCTCTACTTTTTTACTTCACTGTTACAATATATTGTTGAAGCCTCTTTAACTTCAATTTGTAAGTGTTCTAAAAATCGGTTTGATTATTCGTGTGGTCCAACACTGAATAATGATTAATCGGATTAATCGAGGATTAATCGGGGATTAAACGTTTTGAATATTTTAATATATTTAATTATATTTATACACAACTACATATGAATATATATAGTTAATTGTTGAAAATACCTAAATACTATATAAGATAATATCTAGATGTGAAGTTAGAAACCATGATATGTTAACAACAAGACAATATAAATAAATAGTAAAAAAGAAGAAGTAAGAGAACTTATCTCGTCGCATTAGTAATCTAAGATTTCAAATTTTGCAACATAAATATAAATCAAAGAACTTACCTGTAAAATAAGATAAATAAAAAAAATAGTCAATTTATCAATGAGCTTTAAAGAATGATAGAGAAAGATTGCTAAATAAGTTAATTTAAAAATAATAAAACATAAGTATCACTTTATGCAAAATATACAATAATAAAATATCATAATTCATAATTCATTTACTGTTTAATAAATAATAGTTCATCTACTATTTAACAAAAGATCATTATTAAATCATCAACATCACAACATAAACTACTTAGCGATCCAACACACACAAAGTGATAAGTTTTTCAATAAAAATATATGAAATGCCTAAATGATTAATCGGGGATTAATCGGATTAATCGGGCATTAATCGGGGATTAATCGTTTTGGATCCGATTAATCGCCCGAGCGCATAATCAGAGCGATTAATGTAATATTAAACGGGCTGCCACCGAATAGGATTAATCAGCCGATTAATCGGCCGATTAATCCGGATTTTTAGAACAGTGCAGATAGATAACCAAAATCCCAAAGAAAAGGTACATATAGCTCCCTGCACCTAATAACCACCATTGCAAGCAGGAATTGTTTAAGAAACAGGGGCAAAGGGAAACACCTCCTTCAAACCTTAAGAAACAATGTGAAGCAAGGTGGATCAGTACATTAGTTCTTTTGGTGTAATGCCTAGGCATCCTTTCCTCAAATTATCTATGCTGCATGACTTTCAATCAGAGAAAATTGTTTCCTAACCAAGTCTCCAAAACCATTGTACGGGTATTAATTGTTGATTTGCAAAACAGAAATCTTAGAGCTGACCTACAAATTTCTTCAAAGTACCAAACCAAGCTCAGACCAAAAATCCCAAAACTTCTGACCTCTGAACCGATTGTCTCACTTGCACTGTGAAATACAATTGTCAAAAATCCTTAAAGACCGTTCCTTGTGATAACCAACATGAGAACCAAATAAAAATTTGGTGAAACAAATAAGAAAGAAAACAATAGGCAAAAAGAGAAGATAACAATTTGCACGGGTCGAAGGACACAGGGAGACCGAAGAACACTCACTATTTGCTACCTTGAAGAAGAAGATAACAAGATATGCACTCCCAAAATTGAGAGCATTTCCCCCAATAGTTTAATTCCATTCATTTCTAACAATTACATTGAAAAGACCAACACCTTTTATAGATAACAACTTAACACATTAAGAAACAATTTTCATCTCTAACTATTAGTATTCACTTCCTAACCAAACACCTCTCTTTCCTTCATCAATGGCCTACAATTACTTTGTTAATAAAAGCTAACAGGCTGCAATCTAAATTGGTACAGCCATATGTCACCTAGATTCAGATAGTAGATGCATCTAAAATTGTGAATATGAATCAGGCAAATGAATTTGCTTGTTTATGGCTGCCTATGTTGTATGGCTAATGGATACTTCAGTCAAGGAGATATACTTGTATCTGACACTGATACTTGGATATTTGATGAATACTTGCAACATTCTTCTATAATGTATCCTAAAATTATAAGATATCCTAAGCATATTAAAAACTTCCAAAAATGTATCTGAACCTAAGAAGCTTAAAATCTAATGCATAAATAATAAATTTCATTTGATTCACAGATGTTCTTATATAATATATCCACATTCTAAATGAAAGTTTATGAATATTCTGGTGACGAAAGATTGATATAACTTGGAAAATAATTTATATTACCTATATTATTGTGATTTTTTAAACATTATGGCTATGGCCTTACAAATCCATGATAGAGATAAATACATTACCACAAATGCGTACATGATTTATAATTTTTGTATCTAATAGATAGCATTTGTCAATGAAGTCTTTTGGTTCATACAGAATGCGGTTATTACTAACCCTGCCTGGCTGCACCCCAAGCACCTTCTGACAATGTTCACCCAAGCCTTGCTTGGTTTTTCAAGAATAATCCTCAATATTTTTCACCCGAGAATTCACTCTCTTTTCGCAGTTTCCAAAATCCTAGAAATCCTCTTAGGGGTTGTGATTTGTGTATTGTGTTCTATAGTGTGGTCTCATCAGATATAGGGGCACACACACAGAGATAAGGTGGAAGTGCTAGACTGCTTCGTTGTGTATTCAAGGGAATAAATGTCCAATCTTTTGGATAACCAACACTTTAGCCCACTGCCGCTAGTAACACCCTTCCCTCCCAAGGAGGGAAGTTCCAGCCTCCGCAGTTGTTGAATGTGGAATTTAACTTGGGTAATTAGTGATGGGTGTGTGTGTGTGTGTGTGTATAGGCTGGAGGGTGACCTCCATCCTGTTTCCCAAAAAGAAAAAAGGTCCAAATTTCTCAGTAGTGACAGAGAAATTGATTTTCTTAAAGATCTTTTAAATATTTTCTATGATATTTCCCTCTTCTGAGAAGTTGAACCCCTCGGATTCCAAGGATTCATCAGTTGGCAGGCGGAGGTTGCTCTGCCTTTATAAATGCAAGAATCCTAAAAGGCTACTCCTTCCACATCCGAGTAAATTCCAAATTCCAAATTTTTTTTTTTTGTTGACATCCTTCTGATTGAAAAACTTAACCCGATGAAGCATCTAGTTAAAGGCAAATGAGTGGTGGATGAAAGTTGTATCCACCCTTTGTACAATTTGCAATACCCACCATACAAATGCCTGAATAAATTACTACAATTTTTCCATAATCTACAAATTTTTGGATCCAACAAAAAGGCTTGGTATAGTCCCAGCTGTGGGTACAATGAAACAATTTCCATCTATTATAACGATGAATTGATGAACTCTTTCAAGCACAACAGAATATAGACCATACCTCCTGAGCTACCAACTCCCTCGGTAAGTTTTAATAAAAGTAAGACAGAATCCAGCTCTAACCATGTCTCTTGCAAAATTTCCATGTACAAAAGCTTTATCTCTATTATCTATTCTCTTTTTTGTGAGAACAAATGATTTCTACACCAATTTTTTTCTGGTAAATTCATTGCTGCAATATATTAATGTCTTATATTCAATCTCCCACCCAAGTCTTTCCACCTTAAATCACATCACAGAGAAGAGATACGCAAGCTAACATTGGCCACATCGTAAGTAAAGCTCAAACAAAGAACTAATGTTATATTTCCTCAAAAAAGAGCTATAACATAATGTTATAGCCATCCTCTTAGAGAATGGATGGAGATAATCAATAAAATTCTCCGTCAGCATTTGCTATTATCACCTAATAAATTGAAGCCCGTGTTACAATTGTAAAGTCGCAAAGCTGACAACTTTTGATCATAAAAAGCTATCTTTTAATCTCTTCAAGTTGAAAATCCCAAATTTCAATAACTCGTGGCTGACATATCATCATCATCATAATGAGTGAATGAACAAGAAGGGAGAAGTTAGGATGGTTACCCGTCCACAATGGAAGCTTCTGCTTGGCAGTTGAGTAATATACTGGGAGGCTGAGAGACTCTGAGAACTTCTCCAAGCTCTCGAGATCTGCTTCAACATTTCAATGGCCACAATCTAATCTTCGCCAATCGAAGGCTAAGGAAGAAGGAGACGAGCGAGAATTTTTTTGGGTTCAAAAATGAAATTCTGCTGCTGCTGCTGTGCGACGGGGAAGCGAAGGGGAAATTTTTAGGGCTGTAAACGGGTCGCATTCAGTCGGTTTTATACAAAATCCGGATGCGAATAGAACCCAGTAAGCATTTGGGGGTTGTGTTTTTGAATTCGGATCCGAAATTTCCTCTCATAAATACAATTATCAACTAGCTTAATAATACTAGTATACCACATGTCAGTGTAAAACCGACAGATCAATTAGGAAGATGAGGAAGGAGGAGGGGAAGGAAGGGGAAGCTGAGAGAAGAAGGAGGAGGAGTCAACACTGCTCTCTCTCTCTCTCTCTCGCGAATGAAGACAGACGGACGGACAAAGTTTCAATATGAGTCACGGGAGAAAAATTCTCTTCGGATTGTTTTGATAACGAAAGGATAGGATTCTAGCTTTCAAGCATAAAATGTATGGTTAGAATATACACAACTAAATAAAATATAATATAATTTAAATTGAAGAGGTAGATGTAAACAGAAGAATAGATGGTTAAGATTCACTTTACACAAAAACATTAAAGTTGTATATAATAGTAAGGATAAAGATTACAATGCAGATCCTTAAGAGTTTGCATTGCAATCTAAGCATATAGTTATGTCTTATCAAACATGTTAACTCTCTTCCATACAAATCTTAAATAGGGTTATTTAGATATATCCTCTCAAATCTTTACTATTTAAAAATTTATCGACCAAATGTTCAATATTAGAAATTTATCTCTGAAATTTTCTAAACCTTCATAGCCACCCCTCCAGGTACATTTGAACAAAATAAGACTCTTTAAACAGGGTTATTTAAAGATAAATCCTCTCAAATCTTTACTATTTAGAAATTTACCTCCCAAATGTTTAATATAAAAAATTTACCTTTGAAATTTTCTAAATCTTCATAACTCACCTCTCCGGATACATTTGAACGAAATAAGACTCTTTTATCCGTAATACACTTCTCTTTTTCTTCTTTATTAATCTCACAAGACATGATCCAAATTCTATAAAACCCAAAGTTCTTATCCTTCCTCTCTTTAATTTTTCTTCTCACATCTATCTCTCTCTACCCTCCCCCAAAAAAAAAAAAAAAGAAACCCAAATTTCCCTAAATTTCTCTCAAATCTCATTCTAAAAATTTCTTGAAATTTTTCGTTAAATTCCTTGTGAAAATGATTTTGACGTGAGTATTTACTGATAATGAACAAAATAAAAATAACCTTGAATTGAGAAAGATAGATGGAAAAGGAGGAGAAATAAGTAAGAAAGGAAGATGAGTCTTTATCTTATAGGCTAAAGTTAGGATGTAGTGTTTAATAATTTAAATAAGAATAACTTAATTATTTTTTTAAAAAATTAGGCCATGCTAATAGAATTAACCCGGAATATTCTCTTTTAATTGTGAAAGAAGAGAAACTTTTAAGATATATAAAATTTCGAGGTTAAGTTTCTAATATTAATGATTTGGAGGTATTTTTTTAAATATCAAAAACTTGAGGGTATATATCTAAATAACCCTTTTAAAAAATATAACTATCGAAAAGAATTGTTATGGGTTCTTCACCGTATCCTTCGTAGCCTTACATTTTAGGGGGAAAAAATATAGTTTTTATACAAATTACCAATTTTATGTTAAGATAAAAATGAGACGTGAGTTAAAATAAAGGAGATATAATCAATAGGGTTACGGATAATTTTCACTTCAATTTCATCTTGCCCATGGATCGTGGATTAAAAATCATGGACTATTGAGATTATTCACCTATATATGGATAATTTTCACTTCAAAAAAAGGTGCACCGCAGAAAATTATATCACGTGTTTTGTTACATCATTAAACAACTTTATATTATTGTTGAAGAGATTGTGTTTGGGTTTATTCACAGTTACAAATATTTTTATTTGGACTTTCTTTATAACAAATTATCACTAAAATACATACATTAGATAAAAGATTTCTCGTACTGTACTTGCACGGGCTCATACAGATAGTATATTTAGGGCATGTTTGTTTCGTTGCAAAACGTCACAAGTCGTAAGTCGTAAAATGAGAATGGAAAAAGTAAACTGTAGCAGAGAAAATATATTGTGTTTTACGATGTTTGGTTGATAAAGTGAAGTGTAAATGGAAAAGTATATTGTGTTTTACGGTGTTTGGTTGATAAAGTGAAAGTGTAAATGGTAAAGTATATTGTGTTTTACGGTGTTTGGTTGGTAATGTAAAAGTGTAAGTGGAAAAGTTGACCACAAAATTAACTGTAGCAGTGATTTAAATATTATAAATACTATTAAATTAAATCTACTATTGCAAATTAAATTGTATTAATAAATTTGAGATAAAAAATTAATAATCTTAATATTTTATTTATAACAATAATATTAATAAATTATTAGTATAAATAGTAAAATATTACTAAAATATTAACTAAATAAATAATATAAAATTTTAAGAAAATCTAAAGAACATTAATAAAATTTTAAGAATACTAATAAAATATAAATATAAAAAAATAATAAAATATAGTTATAATATCATAATACTTGAAAATTATTATAATATAAATTTTATTATAATATTATTGTAATATTATAGAAATATAAAATTAACAAAGTAAAATATAATTATAATTTAATAATAAATTATAATTATAGTATTATTATACTGAATTATTATTATAAAATTAACATAATAAAATATTAATATAATAATAAAATATATTAAGATATTAATAAAGCAATTTTTTATATTAAAAAATAAATAATTAAATATATAGTAATTTATATTAAAGTATAATATTGTTATATTAATAAAATATTAACTCTAAATAAAATAATAAAAAATGGAATAAGTATTAAATAAAATAATAAAGTACTAAATAAAATAATAAATAATAATATTATATTAAAATAGTAAAATATTAAACATTAAAAAAATATTAAAAACAATAAAAAATTAAAGATTAAAATATAAATAATTGAATACTATTTAAAATATTAAATATTTAATAATATTAAATTATATATTGATTATCAAGTAACTGTTTGAATTGTGAGTGTACTACAAGCGAGAGTTACATGACCACAAAATTAACTGTAGCAACTGCAGGTGGAAAAATATGAGTGTAAAAGTGAGATTTATATGACCACAAATTTAAATGTAGTAACTACAAGTGGGAAAAGAAGAGTTGCATTTTGTAACTTGTTTTTCAGCAAAACAAACTAACAAAAAATGAAAAAGAGGTTTACGACTTGCGTTTTGCGGCGAAACAAACACGCCCTTTAAAGTTGCCGTGCCCTTATTAACAAAAAGACTAGGGTTGTTCTATGAAAGGTTTCTAATTTAAGAATAGACAAAGAAAATTAATTTGTTTTAGAAATTTATAAGTCTTATCATGTATCTTGTAAAATCTAAAACTACACCCCATTTACAAGTATGATTTGTTTTAGATAAAATTACGATTAAATTAAATTATTTTAACTGCGCTAAAAAAATCACGCACACTGAGTGCACGAATAACAATTTCTTTTCCAGTTTGTACATGGGCCTTGCAGCAACACGCCATCCACAATCTTGGTTCGAACACTGACGAAGCAGCTCAAAATTTCAAATTCACAGAAATCAATCTCAAATTGATAGTTAGATGCGGTCAAGCAACAAAATTCATCAACAACTCGACATTTTCAATTCTTTACTTACTTGATCTAAACACACAGTAATCACATTCACAGCAAGCAGATCATCATCACATCACTACTTGAAAAAAATATCACATCATTTTCTCATCTCGCTGCTGCTTTCTCTAAAGGCGCCCCTCCCACAGGCACTCGTTGGTCCCCGCCCGATCGACGCCGTTCAGATGGAGCAGGATGGCCTCCACGTCAGCAGGCGGGCTCACGCCCATGGACGAAGCCCGGTCCCACCGCTCCATCCTCGTGAGCCCGATGCAGGGCCCGTACCTCATATCCAGATCGAACCGCCTCAGCTTCTCCTCCTCCAACTCCTCCTCTGCTCTCAGATCCGATCACAAACAGCGTCAGTATCGATATCAGTATCAGCTTTAACGGATCAGATCGGATCCAAAAAGAAGTCAGAAACCCTAACAACGACACATCACATAACATACCTTGGAGGAGATTGGGGGAGGAGCTGGGGACGAGCGTCATTGGGTCGGATCGGGCGGCGGAGTTCTTACCCGATCTCTTGCCGGCGACTCCGCCGCCGCCGCCCTTCTTCTGCTGCCGGTAGAAGCTCTTGATCCCAACCGACGCCATCTCTCTCTCTCTCTCTCTCTCTCTCTAATTTTCGATCAAACGAACTGAAATCCAAGATATATATATAGAGGATCGATGGGAATCCGACGGATCATGTCTCGCCACGTGGCGGTCAGGCGCGGTGATGTGTTTTTGAAATTTTAAACTGAGGCTGGTTAGTGCGTTCAAATGTTCCGCCGTATCACATTAGGATACAGTGAACCCAACGGCCACAGACGAGAAAATATAGCCGTTGGCCCTCGACTCAAATAAATTCTTCTCCTTCTCGCACGTCTTCTTGCTCCAATCCCCATGGCTTCCCCATTCTCCTCGTCTTCAGACATCGATGATGCCGCAATCGAGGCCCTCATCGCCGAGGCCGCAGACCTCTGCGCCCTCGAGCAAATCGCGGCCCTCAACACTGCTCACCTCTCAGACTCCCCTCTCCCCTCAAACCTCGAAGCCCGATTCCAAAAGCTCAAATCTTTTCCCCAAACTGCCGCCAATGAAGAGAAAGAGAACATACCCAGAAGCTTGAATCGAAGTGAGAGCGAGCCCGGCCCAATTCCAGACCCAAAACCCGAAGAGCTTGCAAAGGCTGAGGTCAGACTCTCGCCAGAGATCAAAGAGGAGAAGCCGAGACCCAGAGAGTCCCCTTCGCCGCCGCCACGGCAAATGTGCTGGTGCTTCGGATGCTCACCGAGGAGAATTCAGAGGAGGGGCGGTAGCAGTGTTGGGGATGATGATGATGATGAGATTTTGTCGGAGTTGGGGGGCGCTGCGGCGATGAAGAAGCACCAGCAGAAGCTGAAGAAGGCGTGGAGGGAGCACGAGAAGGCGAGCAGGGAGGCGGACAAGATGGTGAAGTGGGTGAAGCAGGTGTCGACAAGGATCAACGAGGCTGCCATTGATGAGCTGCTTAAAGAGGAGTTCAAATGATCGCTGGTTTTCATCAATTGTCATTATTACAGGCTGTTGTTAAGTGTTCTGTTCAGAATATGTTTTTCCCCCTTCAGTTTTACATTGCATATTGAACAATATATACTGTAAAAGTTCTCTCTGTTTTCTCTGATAATGCTTTACAATGGGATCAGTTTAATACAGAAAAATACTGTTTCTCATAGTTCAGATGCAAACATTGATGCTGATATTGAATTAATAACTGTCATACAATGTTACATACTGATATATACAACATGATGAATGCTATATGCTCACTCTTTTTAGTATGGGATACCTACTAATACTGGACCTGTGCAACTAACCTGGAATTGAGACCAATATACAGGTATTATTATACTACGCGCATGTCAGAACCAATTGCAAGGATGCAGAATATATTTCATTTTGGCAAACTCTGCTGACCGAAATTTCATTCTACACAGCAGCAGTATGCTTCATCGTCCAAAAACTAATCTCCTCAATGACGGCGTTGGTGAATTGTATCCATATGCAACCATATCTCGCCACAGTGTCATTCCTAATTGGAATGAAAATATAAATAAACAGGAATTCACATTGCTTGTTCGGCATATAAGCCTACAAATAAACATCTAATGACTCGTGATAGGCAAAGTTCAATTTTTAAGCAGTGTTAGGCAAGCATCCCATTTTAGGAATTTTTATAAAGCGCTAAATCTGTCAACTCTACTTGCTACTTTTTGGTCTTGTCAGCAAGAACTAAGGAGGTAAATCTCATCTTGTTGAGCTGAGTCAAATTTGAGAATTTAGAGGGTTTTTTTTTTTTTATAGAAATGTCACAGTTATTATTCAATGATGAATTTTTTGCTAATTTTCAGGTTCAACTAAACAGAATATTTGATAGAACCTGCCCAGAACATTTAGTGCGTTAAAAACTTTTAGAGAGATCTGTGACTTTTTTAAATGCCTTGAATAAAGGCAGCCTAATTTTGATATTAACTTATAACAAATGAAAGCTCTCTCTCTCTCTCTCTCTCTCTCTCTCTCTCTCTCTCTCTCTCTCTCTCTCTCTCTCTGTGCGTGCGTGCGTGCGTGCGTGCGTGTGTTTTCTTCCTTTTTAAGAAGATCCTTTCTGATATAATTACATCTGAGATAGGCTATGTGCAAGAACTCTAGTATAGCTTTGACGAGTGATGTATAATCTACTAGACTAATAGGATAGGGGATTATATATAGGACTCCAAGAAGGAAAATTTGCATGCTATAGCATTGAAAATAAAAGAAATACCTAGCCACAAAAACAAGCCAATTGTCGCTCCAAAGAAGACATTCCTGTTGATATTGTTGAAGCTGAAATATAACACAAAATATGTTAGATATATCATTCTATTATCTGAATGTATATATAGAAACATTCCTCGGAAGCAAGAATGCTTACCAGTACATGCATACCAAGTTTCCCCATCCGTGCAAAACTGATGCCCAAGTAGCACCAGTAAACCTACAGATCCAAATTGCAAGTTAGTAGGCAAAATTTTGGATGTAACAAGAACCCTTTCAAGTGTAGCACAAAACCAAATGTTAATGAAACAAGTCACAAGAAAAATGAAAATATTCCAATATGCACCAGGTTTTAGATTCCAATTCTGTGATATCAGAAGATCCAAAACAGAAGAGGAGGCAATGAAAGGATCAACATTTTCAATAGATTCACTTGCGTAATACTGAAGTGACTAGCCATAGTTTTTTCATTTGCTATTCATGAAGAAGCATACAAAAAATGCCCAGATTATAGTAGCTTTGTGAATACTTCAATTGCAGGAAAATAAATTCATTTCTATAAATTTTCAGCCTTCATCTCCAGTAACATGTTTCACAATTTGAAGGTGTTAAAGTTGAGTCCAAATATATATAACATGAGAACTTGTAACTTTTAAAATAAAGAAATTGAAACCAAATTCGAGTTCAAATTCAATAGAACTTAGAGCCATTTTTATCAGACAGAATTGCAAATTCGGCAACTTACAAGTTACAATAAAAAGAAAATTGGAAATTTTCAAAACAGCTTCTGCTAGTCTTATAGGCAATATGATCTCTTTAAAGCAAAACTTAAGAAAGTACCAAACTGAAATTCACGTCAATTCATTAAATATATTTAGGTCCATTTCACTTTTTACAGGTGGTGGTAGTTTGTATCCTTTACATCTGAAAATAATGTGTGCAATCTGAGAGAAAGACCAGGAGAACAGGATTGAGAAGATAAAATACCACATTAGATCACGAATGAACAGAGCACGTGGGATCATAAGAGCATTGCCGATCATACCCAGCAACAACGTCAAAGATGATAAGCCTTTGATATTTTCTGGTTTGAGATAGCTTGTCCACTATACAAATGATATTGGCATAAGACGAATGTCCCAATAAATAAAAATGGTTTGCATGTGCAGTGAAAAAGACAAAACAGTTTTATACCATCTGTGCAATGGGCATCCACATGAAGAGTAGAGTGGCAGTCCATCCAGATAATGACCCAACAAATTTCACAGCTTTCTCCGAAAGTTTTCCATTGCGTGCCTGCACGGCTCAGTTATTGCAACATCAAACATTGCCCATAAAATAAAAACTTTTACAGAATGAAATGATAAACATAGGAAAGAAAAATATTGCTGGGAATAAAGAGTCCTATCAGAGATGGAAACAATGTATCGCTATGAACTTAGATAACCTCATACGTGTGTTCAACTTTGGATTTTAGGACACCTATCCAGCAGCATTATCAAAACATACATTAAGGAAATACAGTAAATGGAAAACGATGAAAAGATTAATAAATTATTTCAGTGTAGCATCTGAGTCATTATTTTCAAGTAAAGTCTATGAACAGATCTTAGAGGGTACAGACTATTTGCCATCACACGAGTAAAACATGCAAATTTCTTAACAAAATCCCCAAAATAAAAATATTTCTTAAGATTGTGTATAGATTAACTTCTTAAGTGGTTTGATATTAAAATTTGAAAACTTTTCTGGACATCCTCTGACTTCTTAAGATACAGGCCTCATCAACATTTCTATTCATTTGGGTGCTATGTCAGTCTTTACTCCAAGTTTAAAGGAATCAAAGATCTAGTTTGGAAGTTATGAAAGCAAGCTTTTTAGATTTCCCAAAACTCCGAGGCATAATGTAAATTTTGCAGATCTTATAATTACTTTAAGGACACCTAGCAAGCTTATGTTCAGTGACAATACAGATAAGAAACTTTGACAGAATATCCACTTTAAAAATATGCAATTAAGCCCATTCAACGAGCTAGAAACAAAGAAAAGTGTGTAATAAATTAATAGAATCGTAAATTACTAGTACTAAGAATTGTTGGATTTTCCCTCACTCTGAAGAAGGTAGTTGCTACAATCATCATTAAGCCTTTATCCATCATCGTGCAGTCACCTATATTGAGGAAGGCTCTACTACAAGATAAACTTCATTTCTCAGCCTGATGTCAACCTCATCAATCCTCCAGTATGATAAATTTCAAGCATAGCGGTTAACACTAGGCTAACTATTAAACCGATAAGGACTCTTATTGCCAGGTAAGCAGCCATACATTACTGGTTATGAAGTTTAACAAATGCAGAGAATGCACTGAATGAGCAAAAGATTATAGCTGAATAGATTCATAAAAACATACCATAACAACAGCAGCAATGGCCACAGTGCAAGAAACAGCACCCGGTAAAATGCTATCAGGGACAAATGGAACAAATGTCGACCACATTACCTGCAATATAAATAAATTAGCCGCTTATGCACCATTGCTGCACCCTTTATAACCAAACCCCACATAATCACCTGTGGGAGAACTGATAGCCCTCCAATGGTGATAAAATCCTCCCAAAACTTCCAAATCCCATCTTGTAACCATCGGAAATATTTGAGAAAGTTCAAGACTAAACCCAAGGCCACAACCACCGATGTCACAGCGTACTGAAGCAGGGGCATGGCTCCAGCCATAGCAAGCTGAGTTATCACAACATAGATTGAAACAACACCCAAAGTCTGAACAAGAATTGCCTCTTTTTCCTTTTTCTTGACGAAGTAAGAGAGCAGTGTTAAGTTTCCAAGGAGCCCTGTCAGCATTCCCTGCCAAATTTCAGTATTCATGTTACACATTGCAAAAATATGCAATTTAAACTAAAATAACATTACTTGTCCTACACCCTAGAGCTATCACAACCATCCAATAGTCTCACTTCTCCTACACCCTAGCACTATTTATGTATGTAAATCACAAAGAGTCTGGATATGGAGATGACGGCCATTTAAACTAAAGTAGCATCACTTGTTTGAGAATAAAACATATGCCTTAACCCTCATCAAGCTTTGGAGATTTTGCTCAATGGCATGAATGTTAAGATGATATTAGAGCCCTATAGGTCATAATGCAGGCTGGTCTGCATTTTAATTGGATTAATTAAAAAAAGAAAAGTGAAACACACTGCCTTAAGAAGGGAACTCAACCTGCAGAATGTTCTCAGGGCTTCGAATTTGGTGTAGTGACATGAACTTTAACATGGTGTGAAGTAATCCAGGTTCAAGTGTCAAAGCTAGTTGGCTATGCATTTAAGATTTTGGTCCACAAATAGCACCCAACCTATGGGGGAGTATTAGAGAATAAAATGCATCCTTCCCCTCATCTACGACTTTGAGTTTGATGCAGTGGCAAGGACATCAAGCTTATTCAGTTATCTAGTGCATTCTAAACATATCAGCAGCAATCAAAGGGGCTTTTTGTTTCCAATTCATAGTCAAAGTTCTTCAATTTAAACTAACTCCAGTAGATCACTTGTGTGGGCATCGAAGCCTTTCATTGCTGAAAAAAAGCAATCATTGTTGCACGGCTTGTCATTATGAATTCCAGTCCAACACTATCAAATCTCTACAATCTAATATGGCTCTTATTGACAATCTATCAAACATAAAACGGAACTGGATCAGATTCGAGATCTTACTAGCCAGGGTACCGCAAAAAGCGCCGCTTTGTCCCCTGCAATGAGGTTCTGATAATTGAGTAGGATCTGTGGGAGCTGGATTAGCATAAACGGTATGTTCGAAGCTCCGGCAAACTTGGCAGTCGTCGAGTCCCATTCCAAGTACTTAGATTCCTGTCCAAACAAGAAAGAAGGAGAAAAAGTGAGATTTTTAATTCTTGGAAAGAGAACGAAGAGAAGGACTGAGGGAACCTGGCTAGGAGAGGAGGCGGCGGCAGCGGGGGGCGGGGCACGCTGGCGGCAGAGGCGGGTGAGGAGGCGGGAGGGGTGTAGGGCTTGGGAGGATCTTGGCAGGAACGGGGGTCTGAGAGGAGAGAGAAAGAGGCTGGGAGGCGAGGCGAGAGGAAGAGCCATCATCATCTCAATCTGTGTTTGTGTGTGAAGAACTTTTGGAGGAAGAGGCGGCGGAGGGAGGATGGAGAGAGAAAGAGAGAGTCAGAGGTGGGCCCCACTTTTGAAAGTAACGGCTACTCTGTGGTTCCTCCCTGTGGCACACTGGCCTCCTCAAATCACTGTCATTATCATCTCATCCAACAAGGGGGGTTTCGGATTCCATGTACCACACATAACGCAGAACCTCACCATCCCACCCCCCACCCCCCCCAACCCCCCCAACAAGGTGTGGGGCCCAATGGTCGAGTGGTCTGTGTTCGGCATGGTCCATGTATTCATCCCCTCAGTCTCATTCTTGTGCCCCGAAAGAGACAACAAGAACAAAGCTTTTAAGCAAATTCATTAGTAGCAATACTAGCAACAGTCTGCACATTATCCACTCTGAGGTCAGTAAAACAATACTGAGAGCTCGGCTGCTTCCCAACACCGCAGAGGCCCGTAATGAGGGTATTGCAAGTGAACACATCAGGGGTGCATCCCCATTCTGGCATTC
The DNA here is from genome assembly GCA_038442645.1 of Agave tequilana. Classification (NCBI taxonomy): domain Eukaryota; kingdom Viridiplantae; phylum Streptophyta; class Magnoliopsida; order Asparagales; family Asparagaceae; genus Agave; species Agave tequilana. The sequence continues at coordinate 61,924 of JAVJIF010013351.1, read as the reverse complement.
TGTCGACGACCCTGGCAGCTTCGCTGACTCTCTTGCGATGCAAAGGGCCATTGATTAGGGTGTTGAAAACAACCGCGCCACCACTCCATCCACATTTGAGCACGGTTCCGAAGAAGGAGAAACCGAGGTCGACCCGATTCATGCGGGTGCAACAGTTGATGAGGACGCAGTAAGCGACATGGGTAGGCGAGACACCTCGGGCCCGATTCATTCGGTATTAAAGACATAAGACTGTAGGATAGTAAGATGATTTCTTCACCGTCAGGATTCGAGTAAGCAGCGTGTTGAAGGAAGAGACGGAAGGGTTCGGGGTTGGCCTGGAGCATTTTGTCGAACAGATGGAGTGCATCATCGATCCCAAGGTTGCCGTTGGCCGATTTGCACCGGTCTTTGACGACATAATCTAATTCATGACGACGTCTATGAGAAGAGATTCGATCGGTGATTCTATTTTTAGAAGAAGAAGGTGCTGCTGCTGCTGCAGCAGCATTTTTCTTCTTCGTATCGCAGCGGGAAGCAGCGATCAGGAGAACTGTGAGCGCGCGTGCTCAGCAACTGGACTTGCTTGCGGGAAAACGAAGCCCATAGTTTTTTTTTTTTTCCTCTTTTTAAATTTCACTAGAAAAGTTCACGTGCCATGCACGTAAAGTCTTTTTGTCAGTTTTAATAATCACTAATTTGGTATAGAAATCTATTTTACAATTTTATTTTAATTATTTGTTCAAAAAATTACAATTATCTATTTAACATGTGATATCTTTATTTTCAGCATAAAATAGAAAACATACAATTGAATATAAAGAAATAATAATCAACGTAAAAACAAAGAAAAATAAATAAAAAGATAAACAAAAAGAAAGATGCAATGTTCTTTAATTTTTTTTATTTTTACCATTTTTCTTTTATAGAAAGAGAGTTTAAATTATAAATGAAATAAATAAAACATTAAAAAAAGTACATTATTATTTTTTTTTTTCAAGGGACTCCTGTTGAGAATTTTTCACTTGAGAGAGAGAGAGTTTATCATGACTATTCTTTGAACTCCTCATTTATTATGAAATAAAATAAATAAATCTTCAACATGCCTAATGTCAACTTTAAACATTGCAATTACAGTAGACCTGCGAAAATCCTAGAATTCACATGGGGATTTGACTTTGCTCTCCGGGGGTCTAATATATTTAGCTTTTATTTACACCAATTAGAATGAGGATTATGTGGCGATTAAAGTGTCAATCAAAATACTTCTAGTTTCATAATCCAATCAAAATATTCTTTCCTGACTAACAATTTGAATTATAGTTTAGTTTAAGTAATTAAGATTTAAACTCTAAACTTCTCGCGCTACCTCGGAAAATTTTCACCGCTAAATTACAATAACACTTACTGAGTAATTATCATTTGTGTTGCGTTTGAGTGAGCACAATCTCCACGAGAAAGCTTGAGTTTTCTCATTAGCGCTCATTTTAGCTTATATGTTTAGTCTCATGTGGAATAAGAGATGAGAAAGAGAGTGATTTATATATAATTCATTTCTCGTCTTTCTTGATTTGTGTTGTGGGTTTTGGGATGGGTTAACCACACGCACTCAAAGTAGCGCTGGTGATGACGTGAGCAAGCGCGAGTTTTATTTATTTTCTACTTTTTTTTTTCATTTCGACTCATTCAATGGCCTAGACACCCATGCGAGATCACGATAACAACAGCCTGCACCTGGTCGCGTATATCGAAAATTGTTGTTGCAATAGGGGGTGCTTTGAGAGTCATAAATATATTCCTCTCCGTTCATAAACAACACATTTATTCTCTCATCTTCTTTCTTATTCTTGCAGCAACACTGTAGCCGAGAAAGAGACAAAAACCTTCTAGTTGTCTTAAAAAATTTTTTTATTGCTTTATTCTTGTTTTCGTGGGCGATCCTTCCGAGTCTAAGCAGAGACTTAGGCTTACGCTCAAGCCAGTGTGCTGATGTTTCCGGAGACTTTTGACTGCTAGTTATCAACGGACGATCCGACCCCGATCGATAAGATAGTTCTCTGTCTTATAGAATAATGACTTGTAAACACTGCTCTCACAAGCTGACTTTTTCTTTTCTTTTCTTTTTTTTTGTCTTATTATATTATTACACGAAATTTATTAACAGTAAATTATATTCTATAAACAACGGAATCTTCAGGTTAGAAATTCTCGAAAGAATTGAGTAAAACCCCAACAATTTGTTTATCGTAAAGTACCACTATAACACGTGAAGACTGATAGTTATTAAAAGAAATGAGAAATAGTCCACAAGCTAACAATGATAATCACCACTTAATTTTATTATTATTTTTTTAATCTCATTAACTACGCGTCAACAAGGAAGATGTCATCCACGTTCAAAACCATATTACGACCTTTATTATTTTTTATTTATATTATATATATATACATAATTTCGCCGCCACGTGTTTTGTTCTCGCCCCTTGCTTGCACCAAAATGGACCCGTTCCGTTCTCGTCTGAACACTGTCTCTCAATAACAACCAGTCTTTATTCTAGAAGCATCCATATCCGCACGCCAACGCCGACACCTTCCCCCTCTCCTCGACTCAAAAGGGAATCTGCTCTCTCCGCCAAAATTCTACGGGTTGAGATCGAAAAGTCTAACGAGGATCAGAAAAGATGGAGAGAGAGCGTAAAGTTAACCCCGCTTGCGTCAACGCCGCTAACCCATTCCACGAGTGCGCCGGCTACTGCGGCCAGCGCTCCCACCACCACCACCACCACCCCAAGCTCGCCATCGCCGGAGCAAAAGGCCCAGGTTATTATCATTTTTTTTACTTCATCATCTGTTTTGAGTTCGCTTGGTTCTGATTCGATCCATTGCAGTTCCGAATGGGGAAGGGAGGATCATCGACCCCAGCTGCGTCAACGCGTCGAACCCCTTCCACCAGTGTGCGGATTACTGCGCGAGGAGGGCGGCGGAGGCGAAGAGGCAGAGCGAGAGCAACTCAGGTCTGGTGATTTTTTTTTTATAGTAAAATTTTTGGGCGAATTGTTACTTTGTTAGTGTTTGGTTGTGATTTTGCGAAGGAAAGTGAGGTCCTTTCTTTTTGTTTTGGATTTTGGTTATTTTTTTTATAGGTCGTTCTGCGTTTCCTGTGTTGTTAAAACTTTCTCCCAAACCGTCCAGTCAAGGAAGCAGCGGAGGCAAATCAGGTTTATTTATTGTTCTACTGATTCTTTTTTTCATGCGCTTTTTTAGAGTAAACGGTGAATCGTTAGGGCCCGTGCTTCATTAATAAGATTTTAATGAAATCACCCCGTACAAATTGTAAAAAGGACTGAAAATCTTCCGAAGAGCTAAAAAGATTCGCCGCATTCGCAGGTGCAAGAGGAAGTCATATATACAAAAATACAATAGCACAACAAAAAAGGTCACAAGTATAAAGATAAGTGCAAGTTGAACGCATCGAAGCCACAACGAGCGGGACGTCGTGATGCATAAAACTGTCTAACCAAAGTGACAAGTAGAAGGATTCGAACCAAAAGTCAAACGTCCGAGGCTTCATCGGTCACATGTCCCTTGAGTCTGTGTCATCCCTCTCGTCCTGTGCACCCTCCGAGTGACTATCGAAAATTTCCGTGGTTGGTCCAGCCTCCGCCTTGCCTTCTCCCTCACAGCAACTGAAAAGAGATTGAACCAATAAGACATGAAAGTAGAGCATACATAAAAAGTTTGGTCAGCCGATTTGGCCGCCCCATTAAAATTTTTGCTATTACGCTCCCTCCAAATTCCCTAAAAACGCAAACACAGCTTCAGCCAATGAATCCCAGACGACCCTGCCTCTTTTGCTAACCGAACTCTCTCTCCACGATGTCCAAAAAAGGTTAGGATTTTGTGGGAGATGAGGATACGCAAATTCAGGTACTAAGCCAAAGATTCCCAAATATGGTTGCTAAAAGGGCAACGGAGGAGGAGATGATCGATAGTTTACTCGTCTGATGTACAAAGAACCCAGAAGCTAGGTCCCTACCAAGACTTCTTCATGAGATTGCCCCATGTAAGAATAGCCTTATTAATTACCAGCCACATGCTATGTAGTACAGACACAGACACGGGTGTCAGGCACGACACGGACACGATAAAATCTAAAAAAAAAAGATACGGGGACGCGACAAGCAATATTTTATTATTATATATAACTAAATTTTCACCCAATTAAATCTCAACCACAATTAAATCTCATCCATAATTTTTCACCCAATTAAATCATATATAAGTCATAAATATCGTACATATTCAACCAAAACCAAAAGAGAGCTCATAGTCATAGTAACTTAAATAAAAATATTATTAAACAAGCATTTCACCACTCAAAATACAAAAGATGTTTATCTAGGAGGCCTCTTTTAACTTGAAGTTGAACCAACTTCAATGATCTCATTCTCATCTACATCTACGAACATCAAGACTTCCAACTCCAGTTCATCAAGGAAAAGATTAGCAACCTCTAGAATGTTGGGGCCTTCAAATGTTTCGAACCCATCACCTCAAGAAACCACAACTTTCTTTCTCCTTCATTGTATTGTGAGGTGCTTTGAGAAAATAGATGGAGAATGGTATGCACATTAACTAATACTCTCGCTCTTTCTAGGGACATTTTATTCCGAGCCAAGGAACGAAAAATGAGTATGTACTCTAATTCATTTCACAACATGATAAACGTGGTTGGACAAGAAACTTTAGAGCCAAAGCTTACAAAATTGGAGTAGAAAACTCGTAAAAAATCACCAATGCTTTGAATCCATGAATCCTCTATCATTTAGAGAATCATGATCTGAAAAAGCATTCAAAGTGATTGAGAATTTCGGAAACTCTGTGTTCACCAATCTTCATATATTGGCATCGAAAAAATATCTCTTCAAACATGTAGCTCTTTCACTAGAGATTTTCTCATCTTGATGTGGAACCACTCGATTTGTGCCCACCAAAAGCCATTCCAGAATATAATACCTATTCACATAAAGAAAATATATGATAGATTGACTTTATGAGTTAATAAAAATAATAAACATATACAAATAAAATATAGTGTTTTCATTCTAGATTTTTTTTTTACCTTGGGTTCAAAGAATGAGCTAAGAAATGAAGTAGTATTGCTCTTATTTCACTGGTCAACCAAGATTTTGTGCACTACATCATACAAAGTAGATTCCTTATCGTCCATTTTTCCTTCATGCCGATAAATAATGCTCTTCATTTTCTCAATCATTGTATCTCATATGTCATACACTAAATGTAGAGATGGCTTATCAGTATCGGCAAACCTTAGCATGTCATAAATAGGCTCGTGGATGAAAGAATGTAGTCAATTTTGTCCCACCACCATCATCCAATACTTTGCCCTTGAAAATTTTCGCTTTTCCCACATCATCATCCTTATACAAGATCAACTTCTCACATAACACCAAGTTTTGGAGACCCCTCTTAATAGTCTTGAATCTCTTCAACATGATAATCACTGAAGCAAATCTTGTCTCCGCGATAGAAAGAACCTTCATCTTCACGTGTTCATTGAACATGGCAAATCTCATGGAGTGGTTCATAATAAACTTCTTTAAGATGATGGCATCTCCGAGGACATCGGTGATCCAATTGCACTCCTCATAGGTTATCTCATTTGCGGTGTTCTTTGCCGCATATATATTCTTGAGAGTAAGATTTAGAGTGTGCACCACGCAAGGAGTTCAAAATATATGAGGATAATGTCCCTACACAATGGCACCCGCTGCCTTGCATGCTTGGGCTTTATTGGTTATGATTTGGATCACATTTTAGTGTCGAATCTTTCTAACCTTCTCAATAAGTTTATCTGCAATGTAGAACCGGCTCTTTGTGAATCCTTCGGTGTTCATGAAAGGCAAAATCATAGACCCACTTTCCGTGATGGTTATGAGATTAATGATCGGCCTCTTTTGTGCATCTGATCATCCATCACTACAAAAAGACACACCCTTCGAACTCCATGTGCTCTTGATGGGTTCTAATTTCCTCTCTATATTAGATTTTTTATTTTACAAAAGAGTGGTCCTCAAGGAGTTATATCCGGGAGGGATATAACCCGAGATGGGGTTGTTTGCGGTATATGTGAATGCCATGGCATAATATGGATTCTTTTTAACAGTACTTTATGAAGTAAATATTTCTACACAACTCTACCTTTGTGAATAAAATAATGAATAATCAACTTGTCAATAAATAATCAAACATATATAAACTGAAAAAAGCAAAGAGCATGTTAATTAAAATATCATCAAGAATAATGAATAATGAATTATCATAATGAATAATCATAAAAAAACAGAGTGCATGTGGTATTACTTGTGGTATTTAGACATGCATACTTGTGGTATCCAGATATGCTCATTCAATACTTGTGGTTCTCATGCTCATTCAATACTTGTGGTATTCAGACATGCATACTGAAACTCTGGTTACAGTGAGAAACGAACACAAAGAAACTAACATTGGGAATTGATGTATAATATTGCAAAGAAAATTAAAAAAAATATAATTTTCAAAACTTTGAGACTGTAGTTGGAAACTGAAACTGAAAAAAAAAAGAAAAAAGCAGAATTAAAAAATCAAAACTGAAGAAAGATTTTTAAAACAATCTCAATCGCATGACCAAACAAATTGGGTTCAGAAGAATCAGAACTAAAAAAAACCCCAAATTCAACATATTATCAAAAAACCCAAATTTGGAAACCCTAAAATTCAACTTGCAAGAAAAACAAAAAAATCAAAATACTAATCCTTCTTCTGTCGTCATCGTTCTTGTCAGAGAGACGACCTTGTCATCGCCGTCCTTGTCGTCGTCGTCTTCCTCACTGTCAGAGAGTAGACCTCATCATCTTCCTCACTGTCGCCATCTTCCTCACTGTTTTCATTGTCATCATCATTGTCGCCGAGAGAGAGAGGAGAGAGAACGAGAACAAGAACGAGAATGAGAGAGAAGAACGAATCAGGTCTCATGAGGGATAAGGATTGGGTTTTTTAAGTCACGTGGGTCTCACGTGACTTTTTTTAAAGATTCGAATCGAACATAGACCCGACCTGTGTTTTTTTGTGTCGGGTTTGTGTCCAGACCCAAAAAACTCAAAACGTGCCCGACACGGGCCGAACCGTGTCAGGCACGTGTCCGAAACGTGCCCAACACGAACACAGGTGGTGGCGGGGAGTGTCCTTGCTCCATAGGCCACAAGAATGCTCAGACCTTCAATGGTCCCTTAATTTTCCAAATGATTTTGGTGAATGGGTACCGAAATCCCCGGTCATTCAATCTGAAGTAGGCTTTTGTAACATAGAAAGATCATTTTGAATCCTATTCCCAAGTAGGTCTATCCACTGCCTCCCCATCGGGCACAAGGTCGGGAGGAAAAAATTGTAGTAGGAGTTCCGTTTCGTGATTTTGCTCCTCCTGATCTACATACGACACCATAATATTCCGCCTGCTGTTTGACCAGTGCAAGGCCCTGTCGGGTCCTGTGCACTGGAAAACAATTCTAGGAATAACGTGCCAATGGAACATTTGAACACCACTTATCCAGCCAGAATCTGGTGCCACTCCCATTCCTAACATCCATTGCAATTCCCAAGAAAAGATTTTCTTGACTGATTTTATCCATTTACGAAAAGGTGAAGAAGATCCCCCATTATTGCATTTATCCGACCACCATCCCGCTTGGGGGGGGGGGGTTAATTGTGGGATGCTAATGATGACCACTTCTTGGCCGGTTCCTCATATAATTTTCACCACCATTTGAGAAGCAAAGCTGTATTAAATCCCGTAGATTGATGTGTCCTAAACCCCCAAATTTCTTACGCTTGTATACCCTTTACTAATTAACCAGGCAAAACCCTTTCCTTCTTTGCGAGTCCCGTGCCAAAAGAATCTTCTTATCGGAGTATTGATTTTCTTTTTAAACCATCTTGGGGGTGAAAAAACAGAAAATATATGGGAATGACAGAGAGTACCGCGTTAATCATCGTGATCCTCTCTCACAGAGAATGTAACATTCCTTTCAATTCTGCCAATCTTTTTTTAGACTTTCTCAATTAGTGATCTCCACAAAGGCTTCTTAAGGGCGCTAACTATGAGCGGCAGGCCAAGATTGGATAACATAAGTCTCTTAACTGGACAATTAAAGACTAGGGAGACAAGAAACTGCTGACCGAGATGTCTCCTAGGAAGATCAAATAGCTTTTGTGATAGTTGGATTTAAGTTCCGATCATTTCTTGTAGTGGAGCAAAATCCATTTGAGAACGATAGCCTGGGGCAGACTATTCTTTCTGAAAATTAGAGTGTCGTCAGCATATTGGAGATTGATTACCGTGTTGGTTTCATCACGACAACCCAAACCCGTGACCAGTCCTTCCCCCTGCATTTAGTTATCATGTGGTGTAATCCATTAGAAACTAGGATGAATATAAGTGGGAAAGGGCATCACCTTGACGCAAACCTCTCTTACAGTAAATTTTCGGGCCTCTTATGCCATTAACCAGTACAGCTACTTTAGTCGACTTCAATCAGAGCCATACCCAAGATATCCAAGTTGATGAGAAACCCCAAGAATGCAATGTTTCGAATATGCAATCTCATTTTGCCATGTCATAAGCTTTCTCGAAGTCCAGTTTCATTATGAACCCCGGAGTTTTGTTTCTCTTGGCAAATTGGATCACTTCTTGGGCTGTAGCGATCGATTCCAAAATACTTCTCCCTTTCAGGAATTCTGATTGTTGGTCATCAATAAACCCTTCCAAAACCTCCCTTAGTCGATTAGCCAAAACTTTTGAAATAATTTTAACCGAAGCATTCAGGATGCTGATGGGCCTGAAGTCTCCCACCTCTTTCGACTCCCTCTTTTTTTGAATAAACACCACACGTGTGTAATTCAACCTATCCAGCCGTAGAGTTTCCCCGTGTAGTTCTTTCATGAGGTTGACCACTTTTCGTGCGGTTTTTCATTAATTTTTTTGATATGAGATTAGTAAGTCAAGATTAGCTTGATTTGGTATGCATTTAGCAATATGCTTAAATTATGAGCCCGTGAGGTCAACTTAATTACTTTACATCTTTAATTTAATTGCAACTCAGTCTCTTCAATTTTATTCATTTTGTTTGGAGTTTTATCTGGTCATATTAAATATTCCAGTTGATTGTAACAAATATATGGTATGTAATCAATGAAAAAAGAGAAGCGATGGAGGAAAATTTATGTTTTTATTTCTTATCTTTGATTTCTTTTGATTTTTTTTCAAGATTATGAGAAACATCATTTAGTGTGTGTAGTTAGTAAGGAAAAAGGTACTACTTTTTGGTATGTGTTCAGTAGTATGCTTAAAATATGAGACATGAGGTCAACTTAAGCGTGCATGTAAACGGAATCCTTTCTTAGTGATATGTATTTATGGTCTGAGTTAAAATTATATCATTTTTAGCTGGATTGACATATTACCTTAAGTTCTGGCTTGTTGTTGTAAAGATCGTTTTGTGCACTAAAGGTTCTAATTTAAAATGCATGCAGTTCTAAATGGGGAGAGAGGCAAGAATGTTGATCCCAACTGCCCCAAAGCATCCAATCCCTTTCACGAATGTGGGGATTATTGCAAGAAAAAGTCAACAGATGTGAAGAAACAAATCATTACGGGCAAAACAGGTTTTTCTTTTCTCATTTTTGTTTCTATCTGTTTAATTTTTTTTAATTGCCGTTAGAAAGAAACTAAGTAGCTTTGTTGTTGTTGATTTAACCTTAAAGTTTTTCTTCCTCACATATTTCCTTTAATTTTTTTTTCTTTGACCTTTTTTATGTGTTGATCTATGTACACTGACAGGCTATTTGATCGCCTGGATATCTAAGATTAGGATTTTTAAAACTCAACTTTCATAGAATATTGTTAGGCATGAGTGCCTCCATTACTCCAAAACACTATGCTGTTCTGCTATTACTGCATTTGGAAAAACATGTCACCTTGAGAAAATACTAAAAGAATCTTTACGACTTGACTATTATGATACTTCCAATGTTATTTAACATTTAATAACATGACTTATTTTGCAGGAATATATAAGCTAATAAATTATTAAAAAAATTGACACTGCATCGTACAGACAAATGTCCAAGACATATTAATTTGATATAACATGTCCATCTCGTTGAAAAATGAATAATTTAAAAATGGGTAATAATGAAGTATGGGTTAGAGATGAACCATCATTAGTGTGTGTAGTTAGTAAGGAAAAAGGTAGCTTCTTTTTGGTATGTGTTCAGTAGTATGCTTAAAATATGAGACATGAGGTCAACGTAAGCATGTATGTAAATGGAATCCTTTCTTAATGATATGTATTTATGGTCTGAGTTAAAATTATATCATTTTCGGCTGGACTGACATATTACCTTAAGTTCTGGCTTCTTGTTGTAAAGATCGTTATGTGTACTAAAGGTTCTAGTTTAAAATGCATGCAGTTCTAAATGGGGAGAGAGGCAAGAATGTTGATCCCAACTGCCCAAAGCATCCAATCCCTTTCACGAATGTGGGGATTATTGCAAGAAAAAGACAACTGATGCGAAGAAACAAATCATTACGGGCAAAACAGGTTTTTTTTTTTTTTTTTTTCTTCTCTCTTTTTGTTTCTATCTGTTTAATTTTTTTAATTGCCATTAGAAAGGAAACTAAGTAGCTTTGTCGTGGTTGATTTAACCTTAGTTTTTCTTTCTCACATATTTCCTTTAACTTTTTTTTTCTTTACCCTTTTTTATGTGTTGATCTATGTACACTGACAGGTATTTGATTGCTTGGATATCTGAGATTAGGATTTTTAAAACTCTTACTCCAAAACACTCTGCTGTCTGCTAATACTGCGTTTGGAAAAACATGTCACCTTGAGAAAATACTAAAAAGAATCTTTGTGACTTGACTATTAAGATACTTCCAATGTTATTTAACATTTAATAACATGACTTATCTTACAGGAATATATAAGCTAATAAATTATTAAAAAAATTGACTCTGCATCGTACAGACAAAAGTCTGAGACATTTTAATTTGATATAACATGTCCATCTCGTTCAAAAATGAATAATTTATAAATGGGTAATAATGAAGTATGGGTTAGAGATGAATCCCAAATCCCTCCCTGCTTCAACAGATATATCCTCTTTTCCCTAATCCTTATTCCATTAGTCCAAACTCCAAATGCCAGACAAGATAGGAAATTTCCTGCCATCTTGGTTCAAACACAAATGGTGAAGTAGTATCACTCAAATGGATGATTCACACTGTTCATGATGATTTCTACATTCTAAAATAGTTAAAGATAAAAGGTCATGTGATCAAAACACTAATCAACTATCCATCAAGTAATACAAATTGTTCTAGTAAAAAAGAAAAGAAATGTTTACTGTACGCTCACTGGATGCATGGGTGTGACACCTTCAGATTTCCTCCAGATGCATCGATATACTATTTGTCATTATTAATATTCTTCACTTTGTTTTCTTTCTTATGCTGTTTCTTTTCGGTTGATTTTACTATGGCAGTTCAAAATGGAGAAATAAGCAACACAGAAATTCAGAAGATGGAAGAAGGAAGGAGACTGGATCCGACATGTGTCAATGCATCCAATGCCTTCCATCAATGCTCTGAAAATTTCTCTCAAAGAACCCCAGGTGCAAAGGGGCAAAGTAATGGACACACATTAGGTTAATTTCCATCCCTCCTTTCCTATTTTCTTTCGCAAGTCTTTAATTGCTTGCAAATAGAAAGTTACAGTATTTATCCTCATGAGCTATGAAGCATGGACACGGACACGGGTCATGGATACGACACGGCACGGATACACATCAAATATTTAAAATGTAGGATTCGAGGACACGACGATATAACTATATGTATGTGTGTATCTATATACATATCAAAACATGTAGTGATTAAGATGTATTATATTAAAGGTAAAATGAAAAATAAAATGAAATCTAAATGATCTACATCCATACCTTCTAATAAAGTAACAAGCAAAATAAAAAGTAATCTAAAAATAATACAATTAATATGTCGCCTAGTTTGTGTTTAGATTCTATTCACATATTTGCTTATGTCGAAGAGATATTCTTTTTCATGTTTATCTAAGTGATATGTGATTTTTAGATTTTACTTAAAGCCGACACGACGTTGGACACATCGCCGACACACACTTTTATGGTTTTTTAAATCTGACACGGCTTTGAGTGTCTGATTTGTGTTAGGAATGTGTCTTGCAAGTATCGGTGTCCAACATGTGCCCAACATGGACATGACACCCATTTTGAAGTGTCTGTGCTTCATAGATCATGAGTTGTATCTGTGTATGGAAAGGAAGTTCCTATGCCTTGCTCTTTTTCCCCTTTTTATTATGAATTTAATGACTGAGCTAACTTTGTTACTTAAGCCATTTTATTCATGTACCTAAAATTTCTTCGTACCTAGTGAGCAGTAAGGTGATCTGGTGGAGTCAAATTAGATCAATCTGTTACCCTCTGTTTCATCCTTTTTTGACGTTTTTTTTAAAGTCGAGAATCATAAAGTTTTTCATTTAACATCACTTGACCCGAAATTGTAAAGGAAAGCAAGACCTCGTTGCCCTTACTTCAGTTTTGGGTTGATTTAGTAAATTAAACGGCAACAGCTAAAATTGTGTTTAAGAGAAGAATTTATGCTTTTTTTAGAACTTTGATAATGTATTGCTATTATTGCTATTATTATTAGCGCGTGAGCTTTGTTTATCCTTAGTTGCAGAGCTTAAATAGAATGACCAATAGGGGGGAGGTTCTATCAGCCGGTAGACCCTTGCATTATGTGAAGTGACCACAAATCCTAGTGTTCGACACTGATCTGAAAGCCTGTTGTATTTGATTAGTCTTTCCATAAATTAAGGGGCAATAATTATTTGGTTAGTGCTTTCATGGAGTCTTTCCATGGTCCAAGTTAGACTACATACCTGTTGCCATTATTATGGGAAAAGGCTCAATGTGATGGTGGTGGTGGTGATGTGAATGATGACAGGGGCTTTGATTGTGAGAGAAAGTGAGAAAGAAATGGCAACTAGAGAGAATGGGAAGGAAGAAGTGGTAATCAGAGAGAATAAAAAGAAGTGGCAAATAGAGAGAATGAGGTCGATCCTAGGTGCCCAAATGCATCAAACCCCTTCCACGAATGTGCTGAATACTGCCTTCAAAAAATCAGTGGATCTGGTCGGAGTGAGAAAGGCGAACCAGGTTAGCGTAAATTCACATTCTTTTGGGCTTTTTGGATTCTTTCATTTTTGGTCTATCATACCAATCTTGTGGCCACGACTGCTGTGGTTGCAGATAGAAGCAAGGGAAGTGTGAATATTGTGTCGGAGAAAAGGGGTGTTTATCTTAGGTGCATTAATGCATCCAATCCCTTCCATGAATGTGTTTGTAGTGGTCAGATTTTGACTCTCATCAAGATCACGACACCTTAGGGCATCGCTTCTTTGCCAGTAGGCTCAGCTCACATACAAGCCTAACATGGGCCCAAGAAGAAAGCCTCGGGCATATGAGCCCAAAAGGAAAGCCTCGGGCCTGTCCCGAGCTCACATTTGATTAGACATCACTCGCTTAGATTCACTACTCAACCGGCGCTGCGCGACCTCCGGGACCCTCCGGGATACCAATAATCAGTACAATAATCCTTTCTGATCAGTACAAAGATCCCCTCTGGAGCCATCCAAGGCTCCGACACGAAGACGTCTGAATCCTGCTACTCTTGCGCTGCTTATAGTTGGACATAATGATCCCCGCGATTCGCTGATTCAGCCATGCCGTCAGATCACCCTACGTTCTAAACGTTATAATGCTTCTATATCAATGCGGGTAGTTATGGATAGTGGTGGATATCTCTGCATGACGAACCTAACAATCAAGCGGCGTAGATCTGAGCGGTTACAAGGAGATCATAACGTGCAATTGTGCAAACCATACAGTCATGTAAATCTGAAATATCCACACCCACAATGACAGCTTTGGCGGACATAAATACATTTCCTTCTCCATGAGAGGGAGGTTGGTTTCTGATTATTACATCAAACCCTAGAAATTGTAATCGCAACATCAGTCTGCAGAATTCATTGTAATTTTCTGATATTATAGTGAATTCTCTCCCTCTCCTGAGGTTCTTTCTTTTGGATTTTTCACGTCATTTTTTTGTTATTTGCAATTGCTAAATCTGACTCACTTACAGTTCGTGATGTGGAAAAATTCTTTGAGAATTTTCCTCCATATTTTGTGCTTTCATTTAGATCTCTTGAATTCACACTCAAGATCTCTCTTTCCTAAATCCTTCCTCAAAAAGCCTCGCTAAACGGAAATAGCCCCACCAAAGAAGAACACATCTAAGGCCACCATCGTCATCACTTCAAAAGGCAAGTCGACGGCTGCTTGGGGCCCGGGGCCTAACGATGTTTATCCTCCTCATCTCGATGTTCACATCGAAGACGTCAGAGACAACCTATATTAAGTCCTCACCCTGACGTCTAGAACTACACGGAGGCTCTCCTGAAAGACGAAAACGTTCATGACGGTCACTCTAATAGTCTATATCAGACCTTCACCTTGACGGCTAGACCTACCGGGGGCTCTCCTGAAAGAAGAAAGTGCTCCTGATGGTCACTCCGACTGCCTATATCGGGTCCTCACTCTGACGGTTAGACCTGCACAGAGACTCTCCTGAAAGACTAAAGCGCTTATGACGGTCTCTCTGATAGCCTATAATGAGTTCTTACCCTGACAGGTAGACCTATATAGAGGCTCTCCTAAAAGATAGAAGCGCTCCTGACGGTCACTCTAACAACCTATATCAGATTCTCACCCTGATGGCTAGACCTACACGGAGGCTTTCCTGAAAGATGGAAGCACTCCTTACCGTCACTCCGACAGCGTATATCGGGTCCTCACCCTGATGGCTCAGACCTACATGGAGTCACTTCTGAATGACGAATGTGCTCCTAATGGTCGCACTTGCAGCCTATATCGGGTCCTCACCTGATGAGACTGACCTATATGGAGTCACTCCTGAATGATGAAAGTGCTCCTGATGGTCGCTCTTACAGCCTATATCGGGTCCTTACCCTGACGGCTCTGACCTCAGAGCTAGATGAAGTCACTCCTGAATGACGGAAGCGCTTCTGATAGTCACTCTTACAACCTATATCGGGTCCTCATCCTGACAACTCAGACCTGCACGGAGTCACTCTTGAATGACGGAAGTGCTCCTGACAGTCGCTTTTACAGCCTATATTGGGTCCTCACCCTGACGGCTCAGACCTATACGGTGTCACTCCTGAATGACGGAAGAGCTCCTGATGGTCACTTTTACAGCCTATATCGGGTTCTCATCCTGATAGCTTATACATATACGGGGTCACTCTTGAATGACGGAAGCGCTCCTGGTGATCGCTCTTACGGCCTATATCGGTTCTCATCTTGATGGCTCAGACCTATATGGAGTCACTCCTGAATGACGAAAGTGCTCCTGATGGTCACTCTTAGAACCTATATTGGGTTCTCACCCCGACGGCTAACTCCTACAACTTACATCGGATTCTCGTCTTGACGATTAAAAGGCGTTGTAGAGACATTAAAATGAATCAGCCGAGGGGCAAGCTCCGACAACTGTCAGGTCACTTTGGCAACTGTCGATTTCGCGTCCTAACCCTCACTCTCTCAGAGTACAAGAAGATGCTCTGATTACTCGGTGAAGGATCACGCCGGAGGGTGGGGCTCCGACACTGTCAAGTCGTTTCGATAACTGTCAACTCCGCGTCTCAACTGCTCTCCCTCAAATGCTCTCTAGCCATTCTCCACGAAGTGTAAGAAGACACTCCGACTACTGAATGAAAGGTCATGCCAGAGAATGGGATTAGTCTGCTCCCCTCCTCGCTCGACATCTGTAGTGGTCGGATTTGACCCTCATCAAGATTACGACACATGTCCCACCTTGTGGGGGCATCACTTCTCTGCCAGCAGGCCCAGCTCATATACAAGTCTAACATGGGCCCAAAAAGAAATCTTTGGGCATATGGCCCAAGAAGAAAGCCTCGGAACTCGCCTGAGCCCACATCTGATCAGACATCACTCACCCGATCCACTACTCAACAGGCATTGCGCGACTCTTCCGGATGCCAATAATCAGTACAAGGATCTTTTCTGATCAATACAAGAATCCTTCTCGATGCCACCCAAGGTCTCGACATGAAGACTCTCTAAAGCATGCTAGTCCTGCGCTGCTTACAGCTAAACAACACGATCCCCGCGATTCGAGGATTCAATCATGCCGCTGGATCGTCTTCATGTTATAAATGTTATGCCTCTATATCAATGCAGGCACTTATGTATAGTGGCGGATATTTCTGTAAGACGATCCTAATAATTAAGCGGCGCAGATCTGGGCGGTTACGAGGAGATCATAACGTGCAAATCATGCAGTTATAATCTGAAATATCCGTACCCACAATAACAGCTCTAGTGGGTATAAATACATCTCCTTCTCCATCGAGAAGGATGTTGGCTTCTGATTATTACATCAAACCCTAGAAATTGTAATCGCATCATTACTCTGCAGAATTCATTGTAATCATCTGACATTATATTGAATTCTCTCCCTCTCCTATGTTTTTTACGTAAATTCATTGTTGTTTGTGATTACTTACATCTGATCTACTCATTTACAATTCATGGTGTGGAGAAATTTCTCGAGAATTTTTCTCCATAGTGTTGATACTGTTGTTTGCTTCCTCAGTTTAGTTATTCCCCCTTTGCTTGTTTTTTTTTTAGTGTTGAAATGAGTTTTTATGTTCTTAATTACTTTGAACTGCTATTAATGTTCACTTCTTAACCCTAGAAATGATACACTAGTCATTTTTCATTAGAAGATTGAAAGAGGTTGAATCTTAAAACACAACAGTCAGCATGAGTATCATGAAAGTAGTCACCGACAAATTGCATCTTGAGATATGCTTGTATTCAAATCTGTAATTTATGACCATACATATTCAGTTATTCTAGCATTTGATCATCAGATTTTGTCTAAATTATGTTGTGTTTGCTGACCATATTCCAGACTTCATGTAGTTAATCCAACAGTTTATATGCATTATGACCATGTTCGAAAGGATGCTTAAAAGTGCTGCTTTGTCAAATATCTAGGTATCATAGAATTACTTTGTCTGTTACTTACTGTTGCAATTAAACAGATAACCAAGAAGCAGTTGGAGGAAAATTTGCTCCTTTATGAGAATACACATGCATGCATAAGCTAGTAAGCTGGGCACTCTATGCACATCAGCTGCACAAACTGTACAGTTAATGCTACAGGAAATCTGGGGCTCCAAGACTGAATTGAATGTATTAAAATTGCAATTTGAAACTACAGGTAGGCTTTTCTACCTGCCAATTAACCTTCTAGGATTTATGGCAAGCCTCTCTCTCATCCGTAGTTTCCTTGCCCAGAATACCCATGGGTGTTTCATTGCCTATTTCGTCAAAACAAGTGAAGAAATCAAATAGACAAGAAAACAGAAAAGGAGGTGTGCCTAGTTGGAAAACTTATAGTACCATTTCTTGTTATGATTCTAGTTATTATTCTTGGAATTTGTTAGTAGAGTAATTCAAACTGAGTGATTCTTAGACAATGGAGTTTTCAATTGAAAACTGATGCCATATCAGTTACCCAAGAACTCATCTTTTGGCAGACGTTCAATTATATAGCTTCAGATTTTACACTACACCTCTCAGATAAGAATGGAGTATAAAGGAGCCAAGCCGTGTTCACTTGTACATGCATAGTCATTTAATTTTTAGGCAAATTGAGGTTGACTCTAGCCAACTCACTTTTTCACGCTTGTTCGTTCATTCTAGTCAACTTGAGCCTTAAGCCTTGAAGTGAGCTTGACAAGGCATGTTCCATTGTTCCAGGTTGGATCAATGACTGGCCAAAAACATCAGTTGATTAAGTTTGTTTATCCTATAGAGAGTGATTATATACTTGAGCTTGTTACTGAATTTCAACATTCTGAATCATTATTATTTACTCGGTTTTCTAAAATATTTCTATACACTGTAAACTGCAGACACCAAGAAATGCCAGGCGTTTACTAGTCAAGGTTAAACCCATGAACCTAACTGTGAGCTTCATGACCAGCTTGCTCCATTTTATGGACCTACGTGATGACAAGCTATTTATGGATATATTGGCTTTGATTCCAAGGCATATAGATGCTATAGTTTGTTGAAATATTGTAAATCCACATATTCAACTTCCTTTTAGTCTATGCAGAAAATAATATGAAAAAAATCAGATACGTGTGTGTGCCTGAATGTGTGCATGCTCGCACACATGAATGTCTGTGAGAGAGAATTGGGTACCCCTGTTTGTCTTTCTACTTTCACCAGAAGTTTAGATGGGAAGAAACATGTATTTCTTCATATGAGGAGAGAGGTGGCGAGAAATATTAAAGTTTACAACTCACGGGATAATTTTACGGATATAAGATTATCATGTGCATTATTGCTTTATAGTTTATGGGTTCAGTTGGAGGCGATCTCTCCAAATAAAGCAACCTTTCAGTAGACGTGTACTTTATTGAGTTTTTACGGCTTGAATGTGCAGAATCTAAAATTCCTAGTACCCTAATGTGCACGTCCAAGATGTTGAGAAAACATAATGCTTTTTTAGGGCTATCTTATGCTTTTCCGCTTTGGGAGTTCTCACATTTTCTGAGTATGTCCTAGGTGATTCGGTAGTCTGGGAACATGAACTCGAATCTTGCCTTTTTATGTTGAATGAGCACAACACATTGCTTTTGAGGACTAACTCATGTTCTTCCTTTTTTGAGGCTCTCACATTTTTCAATGATGTGCTAGGTAAGGTGTCACCTGGGGCACTTGTACTAGTATCCAGGCCTGCTAGTGTCTAGGCAGCAATCTGCGCAGATACGTGGCTTTTTCAGTAACCTTAATGAAATTAGGCTAGGCATTGCGCTCGATTGCACGACATTGTCTTCCACATGCTATTTTCTTTAATCGATGAAGTTTCAGAAAGTTTGTTGGGAGGTTTACATTGGAGCGGTTAGCTCTTGGAGAGCTCGGGGGAGATGTTCTGCATTCTGATTTCAAATTGCTATGAGGAATCTAATTTATAAGATTTACCTTTTTGATTATTTGGACTCCTTGTTTTACTGACAGCCTTGAGAAATTTCATTTGCAGAAATCACGCCGGAACCACCACAAGTTTTGCACCAGGAGTGCTGATTGGCTATGTTTATGCTCTCTCCGCGGTTCCGATCGTCAGCAGCAAAATACGCCCACCATGCCAGGAACCTGTATAACTTTTGCTCACCGAAGTATAAGAATGCAATTATTTATTTGATTCAAAGAGATGTATATGAAGCCTTCTCGCATTATCATTATGTAAAAGGGGAGCATTCCCTCGAACCCAATAAACTTTTATAAAGAAAATTTTACTTTAGCAGGGAGTTTTCTCGTTGGTTTCCAGTTTTTGGTGAATAAATGATTTTGTTATCAACTGTGTCTTATGTAACAGTTACATTGATTTGTTGTTGGCGATTGATTATTTGTTGAGTTGCTGGACTGTTAGCAGTTGCTCCTGGCTCATGTCTCATTTATTTGAGAGGAGTCTGTGTAGTTTAGCGAATGCAGAAGACATGGTGATGAAATTCCTTCCAATTTCTTCTGTTTTCCCTTCTCTAAATTTCATTTTCTTGATTGTGGTGATCATGTTTGTGAGAAACAGAGACAATCATGTTTTTGCTAATTATTAAAAAAATATTAATTTTGGGCTAATTCTTAGAAAAAGGTAATTAGGCTGATTTTTTTCCCTCAGGTAAATTTGCTTTATTATACTCAAGCAAGTCTGGGACACTTACCTAGTAGCTTGTTGCTAAATACTCGGCCAACTATACAAATATTAAATACTACTCGAATCCGTATACAAATGCAAAGGCAAAAGCTTAGACTTGATCACGGTTCTGGTTCGAGCTGGCGAACCGAACCGGAATCTTGAAACGAAAATTGCAATTGGACCGAGTGGCCGGTTTCTCGATTCCAAGCCGATCTGAAATCATGCCCTAGCTGCTCTGGTTTCAGTTTCATTTTTTAAGAACCTGAACTGTCGGTTCTAATCTAGGAACCCGCTGTTCTGATTCTTGAACCGGGTCTTTTAAGAACCAAAATTTCCCTGCAGGTCCCCCTCCCCGTCCGCCTCCTCCCTCTCCCCCGCAGCCCTCCTCCCCCTCCTTGCCCTCCAGGCTTCTTCCCTCTCCTCACAGCTACCCCCTCTGCCGGTTTCCCACCAGTTCCGGTTCGAAACCAGCCCCCACCGGTGTGGTTCTAAAACCGTGGTCAGGTCTAAAAAGGTTTCGAATACAAATACTGGAGTGTTTGATTCGATTCGGTTCGTTTTCCACCCGGAGTGGGACCCACAATCTGGGCGGGGAAGGAAAAGATGGGCGCGTGGCGAATCTTGGCTCGCCGATTTCTCACAGATCGCCTCTATTCTCGCAGCTCCTTGCTTTCTAGCTTCGAGTCCAATGGCGGCGAAAAACTATCGATTTTGACAATAAATAAATAAATAGAACGAGGAGAAGGTACGCACGCCGGTCTCTATGCTTATTAATTTTTTTAATTTTGTATTTACTGATCAATTTCCTCTTTTCTTCTCGCAGCTGTAGGGTTTGCGTTAGGGTTTCCTCGAGATTCTGAGGATGGGAAAAACTGTACACCCTGATTGCATCAATGCCTCCAATCCCTACCACGAGTGCGTCGATTACTGTTACCAAAAGATCGCCGAAGCTAAAGAAAGGGCCGACGCTGAAGCTCTAGGTTCCCCCCTTTTTCTTTCTTCAATCTATTTGTTGGGTTCTCTTCAAAATCGTGTCTTTGTAAGTGCTTGATTGGTCAAATTGTTTTGTCAATTGGGTTTGTGTTTTTTGTTGTTGTAATTGTAGAGAATGAGAAGAAGGTTGCAAAGAAGTTGGAGGAGAGGACAGTGCATCCCGATTGCATCAATGCCTCGAATCCCTACCATGAGTGCAGTGAATACTGCTTCAGAAAGATCGTCGAGGCGAAGGAAAAGGTTGAGAGGGATGAATCAGGTTTGTCTCTCTGTTATGTAATTTCAACATTTTGACACCAGAAAAGTGCTCTCTTATTATATTGAACCCTTAATTTTTTAGCTGCACCTTGTAGTTATAATAACCTTGCAAGTTAGTTGTTTATGGTATGCGAGAAGCTCAGCATTATTATGTCATAGAAGTAGTAAATGCAGTGGAGAGAACTTATGCTTTATGACTTATTATATGGTACGGTTTTTTTGATTATTTCCAGTTATTACACTAAAAGCAACAAATTACAAAGAAGTTGTAAGAAAAATAAGATAGCTGAGACATTCTATTAGATGGAGTCTTCAACGGTAACAAATTACAAAAAAATTCGAAGAAAAACCTTGTTTCTGGTATGCTTTGATTTTAATGTTAATAAAGCCTATTTCAGAGATCTTTCAGCGTCAAACAAGACTTGCTGGAGTTTTTATGATAATCTATATTTGTGCATAATATGTTAAGAGTTAACGATTATGGCCTACAAGATGATGACATTTGTGATTGGTGGAACTTGTGAAGCTAGGAATAGGACCAATGGAGGAGGACCTAGATTTTGTGGAAGGCCTGATCTGTAGACATGTAACAAAGAGAGCATTATATGCTTATGCAGAAAATTTGAATCCCATGGTTGGCGAAGCTTGCTTCTAGGGTGGATGGCCATCATTTTGTTAAACGATACTGTTATTCAAGTACTCTGTAGGAATTCATCCTATTTCACAACACTTTAGAGGTGTTAAGAGAATTTATCATCTATAGTTCTATACCCATCAAACATGTGAAATGAGTGGTAAATTGGTGTTATTTGAACGTTGTTTTAGTTAAATATTAACGTGTCCATTTAAGTGGCTATTTCAATGAAATATTTTCTCCTTGTAACCATAAGAAAAATGTTCTAAAGAATAAGTGCACTAAGCCTAGATCCTTATTTACTGTAAACTTCCTCTCTAGTTACTTTGGACCTTACGGCTTCCTGAGTCCTGACTGAGCCTCTGTTGTTGGATTCCATTTTCAATTATATTTGATCAGTCATCGGACCCCTAGTGCTGATAACTAGAGTTAGAAAGATTGTCACAAAATCTATTATTTTGTTAACTCGTTGCAACCAGTTCTTTTGTTCATACAGAAGTTTTAATCTTATACATTTAATTATAGGTATTCAACAAGAAGATGGTGCTCCATCCTCCTTAGATGCCTCTCATCAGAGTGAAGCTCCGCCTGAAGAAAATGCTGGTGAGGGTGGCCAAAATGTTCAGAACAATGTTGAAGAGGGCTATCCACATCTCAATGAAAGACAAAAGAAACTGTTTGAGCTGAGGCTTAAAATGGTAAGTTTAATCAAATCTGACTATACATCTATTTCTGTGTATATTCGTTTTCATTAAATTCCAACATGCACGTGTGTGTAGGGAGAATTTCTCATGGAATTCCTTGGTGAGAACTTTTTGTGAGAACTCCCTGATGATCCTCAGTCATCTTAATACATCCAAATCAGCCTAAGAACGAGATATCAAGTGGTTTTAAAACTTATTTCACTTTTATAAGTTGGTTGCAAGAAATTTCTTACTCTAACTGTAAAAAAGAAATAGCAGTTTGATGTATCGGTAAAATGTTTTGAAGCCTCTCGGTCTCTCTTTCTTAGACTAATTTGGATTATCCAAATTAGTATAGGTCAAATGAGATGAACAATGTGGATTATCCATGGGATGACCATTGTGGAGTTCCAATTCTACAGTAAGGTGATCCATCATGATGTTGTCACGGGAATTATTGAGAACTAATTCTAACAGCAAGATCCCGCAGACACATAGATACACACTTGTGTGCATGGACATATGTAGACATAGACACGCATGTGTGCATGGACATACGTAGACACAGACACGCAAAGATGCGCTTTCCTGTTTATTTTTCTTTGGCTGACTTATTGTTATTTGTTAACAGAATGAAGCAAGAAAAGCCAATCAAGTGGCCATGGTGGCAGAGAAAAAGAAAATGGAAGATCCTCCCGAGTCAAGAGGCATTTCCAAACAAAAGTGGATGGAGGAGAGAAAAAAGAAGATTGGGAAGCTGCTTGATTCTAATGGCTTAGATATGTCAAAGGCATACATGCTTGATACTCAAGAGACAGCTGAGGCGAAGTATAAGAAGTGGGAGAAGGAGCCTGCT
Organism: Agave tequilana; assembly: GCA_038442645.1. Classification (NCBI taxonomy): domain Eukaryota; kingdom Viridiplantae; phylum Streptophyta; class Magnoliopsida; order Asparagales; family Asparagaceae; genus Agave; species Agave tequilana. Next base: position 38,540 of record JAVJIF010013351.1, on the reverse strand, counting down.
CCCTTTGGCTGGGATGGTGAGTTTATACTGTTTTCTTTTTAATAGTATTTCTCATATTTTCCAAACCTGTCTTTGTTCATGATTTCACTTCATTCTACTCTCTGGTTTTATTACTAGACGCCTTATTATTGTAGCTCGAGAATATGATCATTACCTGACAGAACAAAATTTTCTGTGACCAGTTTTCAATCAGAAAACACTATACAATGCCTACAAGAAGCGTACGAAGAACATAGAATGCGACATGGAGGCTTATACTAAAGCAAAAGAAGCTGACCCAGAGTTCTACCGTGAGGCTTCTAGTCTTCAGTATGGAAAGGTATTTGCACTATCAATTTTTAAAACAAGCTTAGTTTGTGAAAAAATATTTAGTTCTGAAACTTGTACTAAAATCACAACCATAACAATATCCGTTAAGCACAGTGTCTCTCTCTGGAGTTGGCCTTGTGCCATTTTCACTGACATGCTTGCATTTTAAGAGCTACATCTGGATGCACTGTGAAAAATTCTTTCATTAATTCTGAGATTTCTTTTCTTCTTCTGAGATCTTCCTTTCCCTCTCCTGATGTGCTGCTGTGTTGAGATACTTGGTGCGCCTCAATTTATTAGGAGAAATGACCTTGGCATCCCTCCCATTGGTTCTTCGTTGCCTATGACTCCACCTCAGTTGGATTACTTGTTGTTCCTCGCCTTGTTTCTAGTTATACCGTGTCCACCATAGTTTTCCTTATTTTTCACCGTGTTCTTGTCATGTATACAAATAGAATCCATACACATTCCCCGAGTTCTGATTTCTGAGGATGGATAATAGTTATATGAAGGCACTGACTCCGGATTTCTTGTTTCAGCTGGCAAAAATCCCAGAGGAAAATGTAGACAGAATGGTGAAGGAGCTCCAAGACAGAGAAGCAAACCGCAAGTCGTTCAGCAGGAGGCGTAAGTTCCATGAGGAGAAAGATACCGATTCAATCAACGACAGGAACGAGCACTTCAACAAGAAGATTGAGAGAGCCTTCGGCAAGTACACTCTCGAGATCAAGAACAACTTGGAGAGAGGAACAGCTTTGCCGGATTAGGTCAGTGTGCTGCTGTGACCTGTACTGCAGCCTATATCTATTGTGTAAAATGTTTGGAGTGCAAACCAATATACTTGTTTCTTTGCCACTCTCAGGTTACTCCCTGAGAATCAAATTGATAGTGATGTAATATTTTCCCCCTTTCCATTAATACTGTGATTTCACTTTCATAGTTATTTAGCTTAAATAGTTTTGTTGATGTGTATCAGGATCAAACTTCTCTTCAGAGGATAAAGTTTTTTTTATTTTTTTTTGGGTGAAACATAAGTCGTATCCAGAACTTGAACCCGAGAATCCTCACAATTCACGACCCGATATCACCGCTTTACCAATGAGTTTGGTCTCATTATGGCTCTATTTGTCAGTTGTGAATGAGTTAATTGCACTAAAAACATGTGGTTTTGAAGGAAAAAAGGGCACCTAAAGAAGTGATAAAAGATACTCATCAGATAGTACACTCACAAAATTGATTAGTACACTCACAAAATTGATAAAGGCTCCCCTCAATTTCCAATAATATCCTTATCCTCTATAATTTTAATTTTTTTCAAAAAATCAAAAAGATTCCCATTTCCTTCCTCACTGCTATCTCTCTTTCACCTCCATCTTTCCCATTTCACAGCGATCCAAAGAGTTGTTCCCCGACGCCGGCTCCCTCCTATTATTTTTCCTAACATTCTTCGCAATGGCTCTATGGATTCCATGATACCGAACACAATTAGCAAGATCAATCCCTAAATAAAAAAAATGTCACTACAAAAGACAAGTAATCACATCTTTCTCATCATCTTCTACCTGTTATAATGCCATTTGTATCATTACCTGTTCCAGTGATGCAAGAATTCTCACCAGACTATGAACTTCTGATTGCTGACCTCTGATCATTCTACCGAATTTAAGTAATCCAACTAATCTCTTCATAAGAATAAACCAAAAGAGAGCAGTCTCATCATATATTCATTAGTGCATTACTCTTTCAATTGAACTCCACAGTATGACAATAAAAGATTTAACTCTAATATGTCACAACAATCATGAGATGTCAATATCCTAGCTACACTGGCTTGCTTATGCGCTGAGTGATTTATGCCTGTATCTTGTACTAAACAAGACTGAGAGCAGTTATACGCAGGAATATCGAACTTACACGAAGATGATGAAAAACATAGAAGTTTTGTGAAAACCGAATGATTTATTGCACAAAATTGAGAATGAATATAAGAAAATACAACCTAATAACAAGTAGATGAACAAGAAACTCTTTGTTGGCTGTGATTCACGTAAATTATTAGTTGCTTATTTAGGACGATTACAAACCTTTTATTTTTGGGGTTAGATTTAGTTGAAATTTTTATGATTTTTATCAAGGCAAGGAGGATTTTTTTTTTTTTTTTTTTTTTTGGTGGGGGGTGGGGTGGGGTGGATGTGTTAATCAATTTGATGGGTGTACTATTTAATAGGGGTGAAAAATATAATTTTGAAATAACTTTAAAGCTGTTTGTGTCATTTTATAAGAATTAGAATTGTCAATAATAAATTTTCAAACTTTAGTTGGTGTCTTTTATCACATATAGTGTCAACGTCCGCTCCTATAACTAGTAACTACTCACTGGTGAAGGATGAGCCTTTAGTTGCATAATTATTGAAAGTTGACCGGACTAATATGCAAAAAAAGAATCTCATGTCCAGTCTCATCTGCTACTTTGTTGGCAATTATGCAGAGAAGAAGAGAAGCGAGAGCGCTGAGCCATGCTGAACTCGAATCCTATACCAGCAGCAAAGGCCAGCCCTTTTCTCCTTGAGACGCCTCTTCCAAAAAACCCATCAGCCCAAGATTCAACTTTGCATCCAACCCTCGTCGTGACATCTTCTGGTGGAATTCTGCCATCACAAACTGCTTCAAAAATGGCCAAATAGAGAGAGCCTGCCAACATTTCAACCAAATGCCACACAAAAATGTGGTGTCTTGGAACTGTATGATCACTGGGTACGTCCGAAACGATAGGATTTCGATGCCCAGAGGTTTTGATGCAATGCCGGTGAAAAACGTCGTGTCATGGGCTGCTTTGATGACGGGTTATGCGAAATGTGGAAGAATTGATGAGGCACGGAAGTTGTTTGACAAAATCCTGAGAGAAATGTGGTTTGTTGGAATTCGATGATTTCAGGGTATGTTAATAATGGGAAGATTGGGGAAGCGCGGGAGCTGTTTGAGGCAATGCCAGCGAGGAACAGCGCTTCGTGGTCCATCATGATAACGGGGTATCTTCGTTGAGGCGTGTTGATGAAGCTAGGAGCTTATTTGATCGAGCATGCCTGCGGTCAACTTCTCTTTGCAATGCTCTGTTGTCTGGATATGTTGAGCTTGGATGCCTTATGGATGCGGAGGAGCTGTTCTTGCGAATGGATGAGAAAGATGTTATCTCGTGGAATAGCATGATAACATGCTATTCGCGAGCTGGAAAGATGGAACTTGCTCGGAGTTTATTTGATAAGATGCCGGTAAAGGATACTATTTCTGGACGGCGGTCATCCATGGTCATTTGAGAAATGGAAATATTGAGGATGCATACACATTATTCAATGAGATGCCCGATCGTGATGTTGTGGCATGGAACACAATGATGGTGGCTTCGTCAGTAATGATTTGTTGGAGGATGCGTGAGATTGTTTAGGGAGATGCCAGAGAGAGATATAGTCTCATGGAATACTATTCTACAAGGATATGTTCAGCAGGGCAATATGGTCAATGCGTGGAGATGGTTGAGAAGATGCCTCGAAGAAGTGAAACCTCATGGAAATACACTAATATCTGGATATCGAAGTGAAGAAGCTTGGTTTTGTTTTGCAAGATGGTTAGAGAAAGTTTAAGCCTGACCAAGGGACATTAGCCGTTGTTATCTCCGTGTGTGCCTCTCTTGTAGCTCTTGGTTGGGGGAGAATGGTGCATCTCTATGTAATTAGGGCTGGGTATGAGCATGATGCACTCGTAATGAGTTCATTGATTTCTATGTATTCAAGGTGGGGCTGGTTGACGATTCTGCCTTCGTATTTGAGTGCATGGTGAAACGAGATGCAATCTCATGGAATGCTATGATTGCAACATATGCTTACCATGGACTCGCAACAGAGGCTTTCAAACTTTTCAACACAATGATCCAAGATGGCTTTCATCCGGACCATGTCACATTTTGAGCCTCTTGTAGCTTGTTCTCATAAAGGTTTGGTTGATGAAGGTTGTCGTTATTTTAGGTCTATGCAAAAGGATTGGAATTTGTTTCCTAAACCTGATCATTATTCATGTGTTGTTGATCTCCTCGGGAGATCTGGATTCATCGACCAGGCCTATCAATTCATGAGTGAAATACCAGTAGAATTTCAAACAAATGCTTGGGAAACCTTACTAAGTGCCTGCAGATTTCATGGGAACTTGGAATTAGGAGAACTCACAGCAAAAAGGGTTTTGCATGCTCAACCTTCAGATGGAGCAATGTGTATTGTTTTGTCAAACATTTATGCTGCAAAAGGAAGGTGGGAGGATGCAGCAAGTATCAGAGCATTGATGAGAGCTCGAGGAGTTAAAAAAAAAACAGGAAACAGTTGGATTGAGTTGCAGGGGAAGATGTACTCATTTGTATGCAATGACAACTCTCCTCTTGTTGAGGAGATATGCAAGAACTAGATAATATTTCCATCATGTGGATGGTAATTGTTGATTTGTTGTTAGCAAATGAAGTCTGCAAACTGCCAGGAGATCAATACATCACTCTGCCCACAAATCTGCGGATGGACTTCATTTTCGTGTCAGTTGCTTCAAGGACCTCACAAGCTCAACAAGCAACACAAATTCTGAAACAAGAATAGAAATGACATTCTGCGAGAAGATGGTGTAGCTATACTGACAGATTTTAAAAGGATTTTAGATTTTTAAGGGAACATATGGGCTCTGAGTTTTACAAGAATGCGTAATCTCTTCTATCATAGTGCCGCCAACTTATTCCTTCCTATCAGGGATCAACAACAATCAGTGAATCCAGAAACCGTGAAAAGGTATAGGCTTTATCACATTTTCATTATGAAGGTTACTGCTTTTTATTAGTGTGGTACTAGTGTTGTGATAATATATTTTTCTCTGAAGCAACTCCTTTTGAATGGTCTGGCAATGGTTTACATTTTAGTCGTGTGTAACTCCACCTTGTGCAATATAAACATGAAGTTAAGCTGTGGTTAGTTTGAAGATTCTGTGCCCTATTATTGCATTGTAGCCAAACATGTGGAATTGAAGAATATAAAGGTGAATCTTCGAGTTGAATTATGGCAAGATCCGTTGATCGAATCAACGGATGATGGTGGAGTGTGTTCTCCTTCCATTTGTGATGAACGTGGTATATTCACATGTTCAATTCCGACTTCGAATGAATGAGATATTCAAGTCCAAAGATTGCCTAATTCAAAGCCAAAAGGGACTAAAGTTAGCTACAAGCATTTAGTCCCACATTGGTCGTGGGATGGAAGCTCATGGTGTATAAATAGAGAAAATTGAGAACAAAGGGTGTGCCCTTTGGGTACTTGGAGTTTTCGCGCGCGAAAAGGAGGGAACTATGCACGTACATACGTACGTGCGCGCACGCGCGCGGCGTCGGGTCGGGTCCGCTGGGCTCGGGTCTGAGTCTGAGTTTCCTACCTGGCCTGATTCTTTTTGAATCAGGTTCCAAGGACCCGCTCTTGTTGCGAACCTGTTGGACTGCCAAAGGTTGCGCACCTGTTGAACAAACCAAAGGTTGCGAAACAGTCCGCTCCGCGTCAACGGTTGCGACTGTTGGGCTGCCAACAGACACGTCTGCTGGGCCAAAGGTTGCAACCTTTGGTTTGGGTTCAAACCTGTTGGCCCTCTCCTGGAAAGTATATATAGCCCTCCATATTCTCAATTGAAACACACACCAAACAGAAAGATCTCTCTCTCTCTCTCTATAGTTCTGGATTAAAATTCTGAACTGGGCTCCAGCAAAGTGGGAATCCACGACTTCCAGAGCGACTTCCAGCGAAGTGGGAATCCGCGACTTCCAGCGTGAAGTGGGAATCCAAAGCAACTTCCTAAAAGGAAATTCTGTCAAATTATTCTGAAAGAGGAATCAGAAAATTCAACAGATTCTTTTATAAGAATTGTTGTCTGAATCTGGTACTTCTGAAGAAAGATATTCTTCTACCTTCCTTCATCCTTAACAGTGGGTGCTCCTCCAAAAGAGTAGTAATGCAAATATTCATTTGAAATTTGTCATTATACCGCTGCTTTTATAATCCTGTGTAGGTACTGGTTGACTACGGTTCGACCGTACGGTGATTTGGTAGTGCTATCCAAATACCGTGAAGAAGTATTGTATCTTGGGAGACCAGCGTCCATTATCCCGTTAGCACCAGTGCGGGGGACGTAATTGTCTTAAGGAGATTCGCTCTAAGCGTACCTCACTTCAAATACTGTATAAGTGGATTAAGTCCTTTATACAGGGGATATACTCTACAGTATATCGAGATTGACTTAGATTCAGTCTAAGTGATACTGTATAAGTAGACTAAGTCCTTTATACAGGAAATATACTTTACAGTATATCGAGACTGACTTGGATTCAGTCTAATTGGTGCTTAAACCAGGAAGGAAATTGAAAGGTGGTTCTTAAATTAAGGAACGTTCTATTGAACGGAAAACCTCCCACCTGATATTTGCCGACCTGGCCAATTAGATTGTTGATATCTTAGTGATCTTGATTAGTTGTCAGATTGATTCTTGTTAAGCAGAATAACCAACAATCTTAAGACAATTATCTATTGAAGTTTCTTACTTCTGTTCTGCTTGAACTTGCAGAAGATGTCTGAGACAAATCAAGATAGCTCAAGTAAGGCACCAAACATGCCGTTACAAGCTATGATGCCAACTCCACTTCCTAACCCGAAGTCGGAGAAGCCAGAAAAATTTGATGGCACAGAATTCAAGAGGTGGCAACAGAAGATGATCTTCTACTTGACCACTCTTTATCTGGCCAGATTCCTGCAAGAAGATCCACCAGAGCCTGCAACTGATGCATGGACTCAATGTGACTTCTTTGCCGAAATTATATTTTAAATGGACTGGATGATTCTCTTTACAATGTCTACAGTCCTATAACAACGGCAAAGAAGTTATGGGCCAGTCTTGACAAGAAGTACAAGACTGAAGATGCTGGTACCAAGAAATTCGTCGTAGGACGATTTCTAGAGTACAAAATGGTGGACAGCAAGACTGTAATCAGTCAGGTGCAAGAGTTCCAACTTATCTTGCGCGAGATAGAAGCCTAAGGTATGATCCTACCTGAAATTTTTCAGGTTGCTACTATCGTGGAGAAACTCCCACCTGCGTGGAGAGATTTCAAGAACTACCTTAAGCATAAGCGAAAGGAGTTGAAGTTGGAAGATCTCATTGTGAGGCTTCGAATCGAGGAGGACAACAGAAAGTCCGAGAAAAGGAGCAGTAAGAACTCCTACGAAGCAAAAGCCAATGTGATCGAAGACTCAAGGGGAAAGCGTCTACTTCCAAGGCTTAAAGCGGAAGAAGACTTCCCAGGGGTACAAAGGCAAGGTCCAGAAGGCAAGAACATGCGCTTCAAGGGAACTTGCTACATCTGCAACAAAGAGGGGCATAAGGCGAATGAATGTCGCAGCCGTCTCAAACAAACAAGAATCTTGTTGATGGTCTTTTTAAAGACAATGTTGCAGTGGTAGACAAAAAGTCTGTGTATTTGTACCCGAAGCTTATAAATAAAGGAAATTCTCTCTTTATTTGCTGGAGTCTCCTAATTTGTGGCATGCTAGATTAGGGCATGTAAATTATAAGTCTTTTAAGAAACTTGTCTAATTTAGGATATATTCCTAAACTCAACTTGGAAGAAATTCGCAAGTGTGAGGTTTGTTGAGGCCAAGTTGGCTAAAAATTCATTTCACTCAATAGATCGAAATACATAACCTTTAGGGTTAATTCATAGCGATCTATGTGACTTGAAGTTTATGCCAACTAGAGGCGGTAAAAAGTATTTTATTACTTTTATTGATGACTGTACAAAGATACTGTTATGTGTATCTTTTAAACAGTAAGGATGAGACAATAAATATGTTTACAACATATAAAGCCGAAGTTGAGAATCAACTCAATAAGAAAATCAAGATTCTAAAATCCGATAGAGGCGGAGAATATGAATCAAATGATTTTAGTGAGTTATGTGCTAGTTTTGGTATAATACATCAAAAAACAGCACCATATACTCCTCAGCAAAATGGAATTGCTGAACGGAAGAACAGAACTTTGAAGGAGATGGTTAATTCCATGCTCGTAAGTTCTGGAGCTCCGCAGAACTTGTGGGGGGAAGCTCTATTAACTGCAAATTATATTCTAAATAGAGTACCCCACAAGAAACTTGGTCTTATACCATTCGAGTTATGGCATGGAAGGACACCTTCCTACCATTACCTCAAAATGTGGGGGTGCCTTGCAAAAGTGCTAGCTCCATTACCTAAAAAGACTAAGTTGGGAGTAAAAACTATGGACTGCATATTCATAGGCTATGCCTTGAATAGTAGTGCCTACAGATTTCTGGTTCATAAATCAGAAATACCAGATATTCATGTAAACATGATTATCGAATCTCGAGATGCTGTGTTCTTTGAAGACATCTTTCCGTACAAACGGGAAGCAGATAAGACTTCTGGGAAAAGAACACACGAGATGGCGTTCAGGGACGAAAGCCCCGAGGAACCAATTGTAAATGCAGAAATTGAACCAAGAAGAAGTCAGAAATCTAGAATCTCAAATCTTTTGGTCCAGATTTCATAGCATACGCTATTGAGAGCGAGCCTCAAACATTTAAAGAGGCTATGTCAACCCCAGAAGCACAAATGTGGGAAAGAAGGTATAAATAGCGAAATAGAATCCATACTAAGTAATCATACTTGAGAATTGGTAAACTTGCCTCCTGGAAGTAAACCAATTGGGTGTAAGTGGATTTTCAAACGAAAATTAAAATCCGATGGATCTATCGATAAGTACAAGGCTAGATTAGTAGCCAAGGGTTATCGGCAAAAAGAAGGACTTGACTACTTCGATACTTATTCACCAGTAACAAGAATAACATCCATTCGGATGTTGATTGCAATTGCAGTATTGCACAACTTAGATATACATCAAATGGATGTCAAGACTGCATTCTTAAATGGTGAATTAAATGAAGAGATATTATATGGAGCAACCTGAAGGATTTAAAGTCAAGGGCCAAGAACACAAGGTGTGTAAATTGGTAAAATCCTTATACGGTTTAAAGCAGGCTCCTAAACAATGGCATGAGAAATTTGATAGTGTCATGATCAAAGATGGATTCACTATCAATGAATGCGATAAGTGTGTTACACGAAAACAGTTGGAAACGCATGTATCATTGTTTGTCTTTATGTAGACGACATGTTGATACTTGGGACTAATATTGAAATTATTAAGTCCACTAAAAGAATGTTATCCAACAGTTTTGATATGAAGGATTGGGGGTTGCTGATGTAATTTTAGGAATTAAAATTACTAGAACACCAGATGGAATCAATCTATCTCAATCTCACTACGTGGATAAGATGATAGAAAGATTCAAGGATCATGGGATAAAAGAGAATACAAATTCTTTTCTCCACACAGTCCACCTTCATAAGAATACAGGAACTGGAATACGCCAGTTGGAGTATTCGCAGATTTTTGGAAGTCTAATGTATTTGATGAATTGCACTAGACCCGATATTGCTTACGCTGTAAGCAAGTTGAGTAGATACACTAGCAATCCTAGTGATCTACATTGGACCGCTCTACTACGAGTATTGGGTTACGTATCACATACCAAGGAATATGTCTTGAGATATGGACAGTATCCACCTGTACTGGAAGGATACAGTGATGCTAATTGGATTGCAGATTCTGAGGAATCAAAATCAACTAGCGGATACGTATTTACTCTAGCAGGAGCAGCGGTATCATGGAAGTCTTCTAAGCAAACATCTATTGCCCGTTCCACTATGGAATCGGAATTCATAGCCTTAGATAGGCTGGAGAAGAAGCATAATGGCTTCGACAATTTTTAGAAGATATACCATTGTGGCAAAAGCAAAAGCCAGTGCCCGATATGTATACACTGCGATAATCAAGCAGCTATCTAGGGCACAAAATGTTATATACAACGGTAAGTCTAAACATATTCGTCGTAGACATAATACCGTGAAGCAGTTACTCTCAAATGGAATTATCTCTATTGACTTTGTATCGTCAAAGGATAATTTAGAGGAGCTTACTAAAGGTTTAAGTGGAGAGCGTATAAACTGCGCATCGAGGGGAATGGGTCTAAAAGCCTAACCTTACCGAGTCAGCTTAATGGAAACCTCACTTAGCGACTGGAGATCCCACGGACTAAGTTCAAGAAGAAAAACTAGTTATGATTGACTCAGCAAGTAAGCACTTGGGAGCTTGACTCCAATCCATTCCTAAGGTGCACATAAGTGCTTTTCTACAAGTGGATTAAGGATAAGCTTAAATGCTTTTAATGATGCCTATATCGTTACTAAACAAGTGAGTAGAGTAGACTACTCTTAATAGGTCCATCACCTATGTGAGTATAGAGTTGGGTCGGCTCTTTGGGAATCTCTATGGAGGCTGTTATTCCCTAAAGATACTCTCTGAAACCAAGAATGTCCAGGGCTAAAACGACACAACCGAGAACCAAAGTTGATTTGGAAAGTTACTGTGTGAAGCTTGTTGACTTGGCTTACACTAACGGCTAACAGTTCAAGACCTAGTTCACTGATTAGCCAGTAAGTCCGATAAAGCTTTCGCTATGGAAGGTTCAAGACCTAGTTCACCTATCCTTATGTAGTTTCTTTTCTGAAGTACCTTTCACAATAGAGTCAGTCTCTTTGTGTGTCATTTCCTTAAATCTCCATTCATTGTGGGGGATTGTTGGAATTGAAAAAATATAAAGGTGAATCTTCGAGTTGAATTATGGCAAGATCCGTTGATCGAATCAACCGGATGATGGTTGGAGTGTGTTCTCCTTCCATTTGTGATGAACGTGGTATATTCACATGTTCAATTCCGACTTCGAATGAATGAGATATTCAAGTCCAAAGATTGCCTAATTCAAAGCCAAAAGGGACTAAAGTTAGCTACAAGCATTTAGTCCCATATGGTCGTGGGATGGAAGCTAATGGTGTATAAATAGAGAAAATTGAGAACAAAGGGTGTGCCCTTTGGGTACTTGGAGTTTTCGCGCGCGAAAAGGAGAGAACTATGCACGTACATACGTACGTGCGCGCACGCGCGCCGCCGCTGGCGGCGGCGGCCGGCCGGCGCCGGCGCGCGGTGCCGGGTCGGGCTCGGGCTCGGGTCCGGGTCTGCTGGGCTCGGGTCTGAGTCTGAGTTTCCTACCTGGCCTGATTCTTTTTGAATCAGGTTCCAAGGACCCGCTTTTTTGCAAACTTGTTGGACTGCCAAAGGTTGCGACCTGTTGGACACCAAAGGTTGCGAAACAGTCCGCTCCGCGTCAACGGTTGCGACTGTTGGGCTGCCAACAGACACGTCTGCTGGGCCAAAGGTTGCAACCTTTGGTTTGGGTTCAAACCTGTTGGCCCTCTCCTGGAAAGATATTATAGCCCTCCATATTCTCAATTGAAAACACACCAAACAGAAAGATCTCTCTCTCTTTACAGTTCTGGATTAAAATTCTGAACTGGGCTCCAGCAAAGTGGGAATCCACGACTTCCAGAGCGACTTCCAGCGAAGTGGGAATCGCGACTTCCAGCGTGAAGTGGGAATCCAAAGCAACTTCCTAAAAGGAAATTCTGCCAAATTATTCTGAAAGAGGAATCAGAAAATTCAACAGATTCTTTTATAAGAATTGTTGTCTGAATCTGGTACTTCTGAAGAAAGATATTCTTCTACCTTCCTTCATCCTTAACAGTGGGTGCTCCTCCAAAAAGAGTAATGCAAATATTCATTTGAAATTTGTCATTATACCGCTGCTTTTATAATCCTGTGTAGGTACTGGTTGACTACGGTTCGACCGTACTGTGATTTGGTAGTGCTATCCAAATACCGTGAAGAAGTGTTGTATCTTGGGAGACCAGCGTCCATTATCCCGTTAGCACCGGTGCGGGGGACGTAATTGTCTTAAGGAGATTCGCTCTAAGCGTACCTCACTTCAATACTGTATAAGTGGATTAAGTCCTTTATACAGGGGATATACTCTACAGTATATCGAGATTGACTTAGATTCAGTCTAAGGGATACTGTATAAGTGGACTAAGTCCTTTATACAGGAAATATACTTTACAGTATGTCGAGACTGACTTGGATTCAGTCTAATTGGTGCTTAAACCAAGGAAGGAAATTGAAAGGTGGTTCTTAAATTAAGGAACGTTCTATTGAACGGAAAACCTCCCACCTGATATTTGCCGACCTGGCCAATTAGATTGTTGATATCTCAGTGATCTTGATTAGTTGTCAGATTGATTCTTGTTAAGCAGAATAACCAACAATTGCAGAATCTCCGTTGGAAGTCGCTTCGGAAACCGAGTTACGGATTTCCCACTTCCCTTTTTGGAAGTCACTTCACTTCAGAAACTCTACTTCCTAATTCAGAACACAAAACTTAATTTGCAGTTCAGAATTTAGAGAGAGAAGAGAAGATTGGTGTTTTGGTTGGTGTGTTTCAATAGAGAGTTTGGAATGCTTTATATAGCTTTCCAGAGAGGGCCAACAGGTTTGAACCCAAACCAAAGGTTGCAACCTTTGGCCCAGCAGAGTGTCTGTTGGCAGCCCAACAGTCGCAACCGTTGACGCGGAGCGGACTGTTTCGCAACCTTTGGTTGTCCAACAGGTGCGCAACCTTTGGCAGTCCAACAGGTTCGCAACAAGAGCGGGTCCTTGGAACCTGATTCAAAAAGAATCAGGCCAGGTAGGAAACTCAGACTCAGACCCGAGCCCAGCAGACCCGGACCCGAGCCCGAGCCCGACCCGGCACCGGCGCCGGCCGGCCGCCGCCGCCAGCGGCGGCGCGCGTGCGCGCACGTACGTATGTACGTGCATAGTTCCCTCCTTTCGCGCGCGAAAACTCCAAGTACCCAAAGGGCACACCCTTTGTTCTCAATTTCTCTATTTATACACCATGAGCTTCCATCCCACGACCAATGTGGGACTAAATGCTTGTAGCTAACTTTAGTCCCTTTTTGGCTTTGAAATAGGCAATCTTTGGACTTGAATATCTCATTCATTCGAAGTCGGAATTGAACATGTGAATATACCACGTTCATCACAAATGGAAGGAGAACACACTCCAACCATCATCCGGTTGATTCGATCAACGGATCTTGCCATAATTCAACTCGAAGATTTCACCTTTATATTCTTCAATTCCTGCAGGAGGATCCACCAGAATCCGGAACTGATCGGGACTCAGTCCTTGCAATCGATGCTTGAACACAAGGTGTGTAATTGGTAAAAATCCTTATACGGTTTAAAACAGGCTCCAAAACAATGGCATGAGAAATTTGATAGTGTCATGATCAAAGATGGATTCACTATCAATGAATGCGATAAGTGTGTTTACACGAAAACAGTTGGAGATGCATGTATCATTGTTTGTCTTTATGTAGACGACATGTTGATACTTGGGACTAATATTGAGATTATTAAGTCCACTAAAAGAATGTTATCCAACAGTTTGATATGAAGGATCTGGGGGTTGCTGATGTAATTTTAGGAATTAAAATTATTAGAACATCAGATGGAATCAGTCTATCTCAATCTCACTACGTGGAAAAGATGATAGAAAGATTCAAGGATCATGGGATAAAAGAGAATACAAATCCTTTTCTCCCACACGTCCACCTTCATAAGAATACAGGAACTGGAATACGCCAGTTGGAGTATTCTCAGATTATCGGAAGTCTAATGTATTTAATGAATTGCACTAGACCCGATATTGCTTACGCTGTAAGCAAGTTAAGTAGATACACTAGCAATCCTAGTGATCTACACTGGACCGCTCTGCTACGAGTATTGGTTACGTATCACATACCAATGAATATGCCTTGAGATATGGACAGTATCCTCCTGTACCGGAAGGATACAGTGATGCTAATTGGATTGCAGATTCTGAGGAATCAAAATCAACTAGCGGATACGTATTTACTCTAGCAGGGAGCAGCGGTATCATGGAAATCTTTCAAGCAAACATGTATTGCCGTTCCACTATGGAATCGGAATTCATAGCCTTAGATAAGGCTGGAGAAGAAGCAGAATGGCTTCGACAATTCTTAGAAGATATACCATTATGGTAAAAGCCAGTGCCCGCTATATGTATACACTGCGATAATCAAGCAGCTATATCTAGGGCACAAAATGTTTTATACAACAGTTGCGATAAGTGTGTTTACACGAAAATAGTTGGAGATGCATGTATCATTGTCTGTCTTTATGTAGACGACATGTTGATACTTGGGACTAATATTGAGATTATTAAGTCCACTAAAAGAATGTTATCCAACAGTTTTGATATGAAGGATCTGGGGGTTGCTGATGTAATTTTAGGAATTAAAATTACTAGAACACCAGATGGAATCAGTCTATCTCAATCTCACTACGTGGATAAGATAATAGAAAGATTCAAGGATCATGGGATAAAAGAGAATGCAAATCCTTTTCTCCCACACGTCCACCTTCATAAGAATACAGGAACGGGGATACGCCAGTTGGAATATTCTCAGATTATCGGAAGTCTAATATTTAATGAATTGCACTAGACCCGATATTGCTTACGCTGTAAGTAAGTGAGTAGATACAATAGCAATCCTAGTGATCTACATTGGACCGCTCTACTATGAGTATTGGGTTACGTATCACATACCAAGGAATATGTCTTGAGATATGGACAGTATCCACCTGTACTGGAAGGATACAGTGATGCTAATTGGATTGCAGATTCTGAGGAATCAAAATCAACTAGCGGATACGTATTCACTCTAGCAGGAGCAGCGGTATCATGGAAATCTTCTAAGCAAACATGTATTACCCGTTCCACTATGAAATCGGAATTCATAGCCTTAGATAAGGCTGGAGAAGAAGCAGAATGGCTTCGACAATTCTTAGAAGATATCCATTGTGGCAAAAGCAAAAGCCAGTGCCCGCTATATGTATACACTGCGATAATCAAGCAGCTATATCTAGGGCACAAAATGTTATATACAACGGTAAGTCTAGACATATTCGTCGTAGACATAATACCGTGAAGCAGTGCTCTCAAATGGAATTATCTCTATTGACTTTGTATCGTCAAAGGATAATTTAGCGGATCCGCTTACTAAAGGTTTAAGTGGAGAGCGTATAAACTGCGCATCGAGGGGAATGGGTCTAAAAGCCTAACCTTACCGAGTCAGCTTAATGGAAACCTCACTTAGCGACTGGAGATCCCACGGACTAAGTTCAAGAGGAAAAACTAGTTATTGTTTGACTCAGCAAGTAAGCACTTGGGAGCTTGACTCCAATCCATTCCTAAGGTGCACATAAGTTTTTTTCTACAAGTGGGTTAAGGATAAGCTTAACGCTTTTAATGATGCCTATATCTTGTTACTAAACAAGTGGAGTAGAGTAGACTACTCTTAATAGGTCCATCACCTATGTGAGTATAGAGTTGGGTCGGCTCTTTTGAATGTTCTTTAATATCTGAAGCATAACGTTGTCACAATTACATTTGGGGGAGAGAGTCATTTACTTTGTCATCTAACATCCTAATCTGTATATTAGATTAGTAGTCGTGTCTTCTGGGGGTTTATTCTCCTTATGTTATCCTGTATGTTACTGCATGCTATTGCCAACATCTGAGAGACAGACACAAATAGATGGAAGCATGGCAATGATGCCGTGGCGAGTGGAAGGGAAGCAAGGTTTCTCGTTTCTGATGTGTAGAAGGTCATATTGTTTTTGAATTACTCGCATATGATGGATAAAAAGAGGTTTATGAGCTCCAAAAGTGAAGGAAAAAAGAGCTCGAATTAATGTTTGAAGTCTTCAGCTGACATAAGCTAACAGGGTACTGATGTATATAAATTAAGCAAGATTTATCAGTCAGCATTTGGAGTTCAAGACCACTAATCTGTTCGCCCCTAATTCCTCGCGGTGCAGGCAGAAAATTTTCCTGGAGAACATCAAATGATCAAGGAGACAGAATCAGCAACAGAAATCATACTTCAGATAAACAAACAGACTTCGAAGTCAAGTATTCAGTTGAAAGAACAGATATCATGTCTTTGGAAAAGATCTGCACTTGCTGATAAAATCATAGAATACACTTCTTGACTCTGTTTATGTTCGAGGGACAAATTTGCGATCTTTGATTTCCATTTTCTCATCAAAATCGATTGTTGTATTCTTGTCAAACTCAAACCAAGAACACCTATACGCTGAGCTTGTATTTGTATACAGAAAGAGCATTATCCTACCAAATAGGGAAATTTTATCGTCTAAGTTTATATTGCATCAAATTTTTGCTGCTCTTCTTTTTTAGTTTGAGCTTTCTGTGCCCAGAAATCTACCAAGTACTTCTTGTAACTCATTTTAAAGCCTTTTACCACTTTTAATGGCCACTGAGATATTATTTATTTATTTATTTATTTGGAGAAATATATTACACACTTTTAACGACCACCATTTAATCATCAAACTATTGTAGTCTTAAATCCATCTTTCTTTTAACAAAGAAATTTGTCACACCTCATCAGGATGTGATCCCCTGTTTCCTCCCAAACATGTGCTCGCTTTGCACAGTACACGTGGCTCACAACCACAGCCCGGACCGCAAACAGCTTTCGCCTCACATTTCGATCTACTTTATCATCAGTTTTGGGGTCCGCCGTTGGATGTGAGCAGACAAAGGATTCAAGCAAATTGAGAGAGAGGAGGGGAGAGAGAGAGGGGAGACAGAGGATGACGAGGGGAAAGCAGAAGATAGAGGCGCAGAAGAAGAGCGCAGAGAAGAATCAGAAGCCCAAGGGATCTCAACTCGAGGCAAGGGCCGTTGCGCTCAAAGTTACATGCCCAATCTGCAAGGTAAATGATCTACCCTTTAGCTCTGGATTTGATTTAAGATTGCCCGTTTGTTGAAAGCTACGATATTGGTTTGAAAAAGCATCGGTAAAGATTGGATCTTTTTGTGTTTTTCTGTACTGGGTACTTTTCTTTTTCCTCTTTTGTTAGTTTACTTTTCTAAGATCGTCATTGCTCATTTGATGACCCAATGATTCTACGATAGAAACATGTAAAGATTGCAACTTTTTTTTTTTCCTTATTCTTTTGTGATGGGTCTGTTCACTTTGGGGCTGTTTGGATTCAAGGAATTGGGTGGAAATGAGGAAGTGGGAAGTGTCTTTTCTCATTTCCGCTGTTCATCCAAACACCGAAAAAGGAAAATGAAAAAA
The DNA here is from genome assembly GCA_038442645.1 of Agave tequilana. Taxonomy (NCBI): domain Eukaryota; kingdom Viridiplantae; phylum Streptophyta; class Magnoliopsida; order Asparagales; family Asparagaceae; genus Agave; species Agave tequilana. The sequence goes on along the minus strand of JAVJIF010013351.1, from coordinate 20,943 downwards.
GTTCTTTTCCTTCTCTCTTTTCTCTTTTACACAACGTTTTCCTCACTTCCAGAGTGCTACAGTTAATTTTGTGGTCATGTAAATCTCAGTTGTAATATATTGTAGCATAAAACAGTAATTTTTTGCTCATGTAATATTCTAATTGCAGTCTAATTTTTATTTTTCTTAATTAATTTTTATTTAATATTATTTTTGCGGTCAACTTTGTAGTCAACTTTTCCACTTTCACTTCCACATTATCATCCAAACACCGAAAAAGACATAACATTTTTCAACCACATTTCTCAACAACATCCAAACACCAGAAAACTTACTAACCAATTCTCAAGTTCCAAAGGGAACTATTACCACTTCCTCACTTCTTCACTTCCTCACTTCCACCCTTAACCAAACAGGCCTGTAGAACCCCCAGATCTTCGCTGAATGTTGGCATGCCGCCTTTTATCCAAAATTAGCAATTGCATGTATGTTTGGATCTTTGATTCCTTATGTGCATGTTGTATCGTGGTCAATACAAACAGCAGTTTGCAAAATCAAAGAGTTATACATCATGGTTCACTTGTGCAAACTCTAAAAGGGTTTACGAGTATGACACATGACCAATGACCAAAGAAATCGAGGGAACTTTAGTATTAGAATGGCAAGCAATATGTAATGTAAGTAAGTCTCAATTTATAATATTTATTTATGTAGGAGATTAGTATCAATTTTGTATTGTTGAGTGTCAACCTTATGCCTCAAGTGGTCTGATTTGTTTGGAGGATAGTGCTTCTGAAATGATTACTGGAAAGGAAGACTTTGCATAGTAGGAGTTTTATAGAAAATAAGGTGAGGAAAAAAAAAAAAACTAGAAGCCTTTCTATGCGTGCAAATGGGACCATGTAAAAATGGGAGCGTTTACTTCAAATGAATGTGTGTATCCGTACAAATTGAGTTAATAGAGTTGTCTACTCTTCATTGTGAACTTGGACCTCTCCACTGAAGTTTTGGTTCTGGTGAAAGACTTTCTTTTTAGGATTTCCATGGACTATGTATCAAAACAATTCTTGTAATCTGAAAGATTTAAAGCTGGTTGGACTCTAGGAAGAATTGTAATTTCCTAATTACCTTGTTCTGTAGTTGGTGGATCTGCGGTTCAAAAGCATTTATGGATTTGTTAAACAGGTGATATGATGGATAGTACATGATAATCATATTTATAAACACTCTTGAGAACACCCTTTCAGAAACATGGATCTGCATAAAGGTTCCAGCAGTGGCGCTGGACTTCTGGGGACATGGAAAGTGCATATCACGAAAGACGGAACCTAATGATTACTAGAGGACATGCACATAATTTTGAATCCTTTCAACAATGTACAAAATGAATAATGGTTCATATTAGTAGGCGATTGGTAAAATTTCTTTGCTAACTGTGAAATATTCAGTCATGTTGAAAGTTGTTGATTCGAATATAACATAAAGTAAATTCTCACAAAAAGATAGTTTTATCAAATAAATGTTCTCAAAGAATGGTTTTCTCTGTCCATCATTGGAACATGATGACCATGGGACATCTAAATAGTGGTTGTAGCAACTATATAGATGGTGTCGGCTATTGTTTAGAGTTGGATGATCCTATGAATTCTCTATTGATGCTGGGAAAATCTTGTGTAGTGGCAGCTAACAGCGATCTTCAGCATTGAAAATCGGACTTAGAGTTGGAATAAACTCATCTGTGATGTTTGTATACGTATCGGTTTAGCATGCATGTCATAGTCCAAACCATTTAGTGGTTTGAATTCATGTGGTGGTAAGTGCATACTTATTGAGAGGAATATAGATGTAACAGTTTGCATGGATATATTGAAATAGAATGTATCAACAATTTTCCCCCTCTCATGTACTTATGGATTGGGTCAGTTAAATCACATAACTACTATTATGGTACTGTTGTGCGCGCGCTATCCAATCACAACAACCAAACAATAGAGAATCCCATGATCTCCAGCACAAAGAACAACCCAACAATCACACGAAGAACACACAAATCACAAAGACGAGATTTAACGAGGTTCGGCCTCAATGCCTACGTCCTCGGGGCAATCAATGGAGAGATTTATATTAGGAAGATGATTACAATAGCTCTTCTTCTCTTTGAATGCAAGAGAACTCAGAGCTAATCCTTTTTTCGTAGAGATACTAAACCCTAGAATCACTTTAGGCTTAAATACCCCACATCAGCGGATCAGCAAATTTCACCCAAAACCCGACTGTCGGTCGACCGGGACGGTCGGCCGACCCTTCTTTCGGTCGACCCGGCGGTCGACCCAGAAAACCCGAGAGTTGGGTTGATTACAGTCAGTCTGTTCCGGTCGACCCAGAAAACCCGAGAGTTTGGTCCTGCAGTCAGAGCACTTCGGTCGACCGGGCCGGTCGACCGCCCAAATCTCTGTGCATGCTGTGCACGTCGGTCGACTGGGCCGGTCGACCGACCCTCATGTCTTCTGTTGCTGCTGCTATTTCCTGCCGATGTCCCTTTGCCTCTCATCGTCGACTTCCTTGGCGATCTTCGACGGCACTTGGCATGATATCACCTCCTTTAATGTCCTCTCTCCTCCAACAATTCTCCACCTCGACGAAGATTTTCAAATCTGAGCCGAACTCCAACGAACCCCAGTCCATCACCTGGCGAAATCGACACACGATCTCGGTGAAATCGACACACGATCTCGGCTTGCGCGCACCGGTCGAAATCGACACACGATCTCGGCGAAATCGACACACGATCTCGGCTTGGAATCTTTAGCTCATCTATTCCTGGAAAACATCGCACATGCCTTCCCTACACTTCACCTTAGGAGAATTTCCATACCTGCCGATCACTATCCGTGGCTCCCTCTCCGCAACTTCACGACCTCACGAAGACTTCCTTATGAGCCAACACTGACTCTCCAATGACCAGCTCTATCCAGTCTACCTATCTTCCTGACGGTCCAACCAAGTCTGCGTAGAACACACCAAACATCATCGGCTTCAACTGGATGCCCACCATCCTCATGCAAGCTCAACATCTTCTAACCGGAAGATAAACCTGTTCATCGAGATCACACCATCTCACCACTACGTGAGATCCAACTGGTCACACCACTTCACCTCTACATGAAGTCTCTTCACCTCTACGTGAAGTCTCTCCATTTCTACTTGAAGCTTCAATAGGCCACAACTCTTCACCTCTACGTGAAGATCCAAAATAACATCTCGAGAACCCAAATAGCTTCATAAAAGTTGCATCACCAAATGGCTGCGCCTTTACGGCTGCCTACGTACCTTTGCCCAAAAGGATCAAGCCAACCGTAGTTCATTAAATGAGCTTCAACAAGCTCAAACAATGGTACCTCTATTTGCAGCAGCGAACCTGTCTGACTGAGTCATATGAACCTCTTCCCGACCATCATGGAGAGCAATGGCCTTCAACTTCAGCTTGTCACAACCACAAGCTTGAGATTCATGCTTCTTTCTCCACAAGCGTGGCTTCACCTTAGTTCAATGGCTGCAAATAACTCGACATCCTCAACAATGTCGTCAACCTGTTCAGCATCACCTTTGGTATCACGAACTCCACCCGGTGTCACCTCCGCTGAAGTATCCTTTGATGCCGAACCAACTGGAGATGATGGAGTAGCATCAACCTCCACCGCTGCAATCCTTCCTTGGTCTCCGTCCTCTCCACCTGTTGAGAGACAGTGGACTTCAACACTGAAGTCTCTCCAAATGTGACATGCCTGCTCATCACGATCTTCTTGTCTTCGGGGTCCCACAACCTGTACCTGTTCCTTTTGACACCCAAGTAGACAAACCTCTTTGCCCGCGGATTCACTTTGCCACTCTTGGCACTGAAGTAGGTCGGACTTCCAAACTCCCGCAGCAAACACTGACCTTGAGCAGCTTTCCCAGACCAAATATTCAGTGGAGCTCTACCTCCAATTGCAGACGATCTGTTCATGAGATGGCTAGCATACTCAGTCGCCTCAGCCCAAAACGACTTGTCTAATCCTGCATTAGACAACAGCCTCCGAACCTCCTCCAGCAAGGAACGGACTAAATCTTTAGCCAACCCATCTTTACCTGTTGTGAAGTGAGTTGCAATCCCTGTGTTCTGGCCAAATTGTAGGAACTGGTACATGTCCTTTCCAACATTACCAATATGAAGCTCCTTTATCTTCCTACCTATCTGCCTCTCCATTCTTCCTCTCCACTTCATCAACACATCTAGGGCTTCTCCCCTTTGTCTCATCGGATATATCCAAACCTGCCTAGATGAACCATTAATAAACGAGACAAAGTACCTGTGACCTCCAAGCGATGCCGTCTTAGCAGGTCCCCATACACTCATGTGAACACAATCAAGAAGACCTTCATGTCGATGAGTACTGGTGCTGAATCTCACCTTCTTCTTGTCCAGAACGCTGTGTCCACATTCCAACTTGCAGGTAGCAGCACCTTCCATGGATTCCTTCTTTGCAGGAGCTTGCAAAGACCTTCCGTCGTCGTGTCCGACCTTTCCCTGCCAGTCCTCCGGGCCACCTTTATCTGAAGAACTCGAAGTCTCCACCTGATCTGTCATCTTACTACCCTTCAAGTAGTAAAGATTTCCTCGGCGGACGCCCTTCATCACCACCATCGAGCCCTTGATCATCTTGAGATCGCCATCTCGAACAGATATCACCATGCCCGATGCTTCCAAAGTGCCAACTGAGATAAGATTCCTTTTGAGCTGAGGTACATACCTCACCTCCTTCAACTCTCGAACTATCCCATCATCCATCTTGATGCGAACTGTACCCATCCCTTCTATATTACACGGATGGTCATCCCCCATGACCGTGTAACATCTATCCAGCTTCTCAAAGCTAGAAAACCAGGCCCTGTTCGGGCACATATGATAGGTGGCTCCGCTATCCAAGATCCACTCAGCACTATCTGAGTTATTAATAGTAGGTGTAGTAACCGAGAGAGAGAACACTGAAGAGTCATCATCCGATCCATCCGCCTGTGTGAGATTCGCCTCGGTCTTTGACTCCGCCTTCTTATCTTTGGCCTTAGGGCATTCTGCTTTCCAGTGTCCTAATTCCTTGCACACGGCACACTGATTCCTCTTCAGATTTCTGAAACCCGGCCTGGATTTCGATCTTCCTCTAATCTCCTTTCCCTTCCTTGATGAACCTCTGCCTCTTACTTCCAATGCCTCCGCCGATGACCCTGACAGAGAAGGATGCCTCTCCTTCTTCCTTGTCTCATAACTCATCAGTGCAGACGACACCTCATCATAATTCAAGCTATGCCTTCCATTAATGAAGGTCAGTGTGAATGTCTCGTACTCCTCTGCAGGAAGTGAATTCAGAAAGATGACCGCCTTATCTTCCTCATCTACCGTGACATCCACATTTAGCAGATCTGTAAGAAGCTTCGTATATCGGTTGATGTGCTCATTTACTGTGCTCCCCTTCTTCATCCGAAACTGATACAACTTACTCTTAAGCTGCAACCTGCACTCTACACTCTTCGTCAGATACTTCTTTTCAAGGGTTTCCCACAGTTTCTTCGCTGAGTCTCATGTTGCACAAGGTATTTTATGTCTTGTGACAAGCATGACCGTATCAAGCCACATGCCGATCTGTTCATCTTCGTCCAGTCTTCATCAGTGATAGCGTTCTTCTTCTTCGTCAATAGGAGATTGTCTTCGAGGTTTGATGCATTCAGCGCATCCATAACCTCGCATCTCCAATACCAAAATTGTTAGTCCCATTAAACTTAACAACTTCAATCCTTGGGTGATTGTTCATTGCCTTAACAGATGCAGTTACTTCTGCCATTGAGATTTCCCTGATCCTCTATCTACGCGGAAGATCAACTAACTTGAAATAGATCTATACACAGATAAAAAATATGATTTTTTACCTGTCCCTCGAAACCCTAGATCGAGTTTCTCACCAGATCTACTCCACCACGGATTCAACGAGCCCTCCTTGAGTCCTTCTGAGATCGACACACGATCTCCTCGAACACCCAATACCTCAGATCTGAGATCGACACACGATCTCCCGGATCCGATCTCGAGCCCTCCGAATCCTCAGAAATCCCAAGTGCAACCCGGATGCTCTGATACACTTGTTGTGCGCGCGCTATCTAATCACAACAACCAAACAATAGAGAATCCCAAGATCTCCAGCACAAAGAACAACCCAACAATCACACGAAGAACACACAAATCACAAAGACGAGATTTAACGAGGTTCGGCCTCAATGCCTACGTCCTCGGGGCAATCAATGGAGAGATTTATATTAGGAAGATGATTACAATAGCTCTTCTTCTTTGAATGCAAGAGAACTCAGAGCTAATCCTTTTTTCGCAGAGATACTAAACCCTAGAATCACTTTAGGCTTAAATACCCCACATCAGCGGATCAGCAGATTTCACCCAAAACCCGACTGTCGGTCGACCGGGACCCTTCTTCCGGTCGACCCGGCGGTCGACCCAGAAAACCCGAGAGTTGGGTTGATTACAGTCAGTCTGTTCCGGTCGACTGACCGGTCAACCCAGAAAACCCGAGAGTTTGGTCCTGCAGTCAGAGCACTTCGGTCGACCGGGCCGGTCGACCGCCCAAATCTCTGTGCATGCTGTGCACGTCGGTCGACCGGGCCCGTCGACCGACCCTCCTGTCTTCTGTTGCTGCTGCTATTTCTTGCCGCTGTCCCTTTGCCTCTCATCGTCGACTTCCTTGGCGATCTTCGACGGCACTTGGCATGACATCACCTCCTTTAATATCCTCTCTCCTCCAACAGGTACATATAATCTGCTTAACTGAGATACCTGCATTTATCATGTATATTTGAATATAAATGTATTATTTATCATGGTTTTAGGAAAAGGCCATACTCGTAGTATGAGCAGGATACAAACTCTCGTTTCTCCTTCATGACTGAGAGAGGCTATACCACTGAGGTACACTAGGCCTCACGTATAGATAATTATCGGTGGATAGAATACAATAGGAAGATGGAAGTGGCTCTGTAAGTTGAGGTACCTGATCAGTAAGTATGGGAATATACGAGGACTAGGTATAACTCAATTAGATGTAATATCTCTTTGTAAGGTAATCCAGCATTGGCCATGGGCATGCTTTACAACTTTACAACTCAAGGATCCATGTTCCATTTCCATGTTCCTCTTTTGTGATATTGTGCATGTTTTTATTTGGTGGTTGTATCTGTGAACTTGTTGCAAACACCATCTAGCTTCGTCTTGCTTGTAATAAAGCTTGTTTAACATCTTTTTTAAATTTATGTTTCTTTGACTAGATTGTTTAATTATTTTAATAGATCTCTTAGAGGATGCATTTGGTGGTAGATTACTTAAGCAAAGAAGATGATTTTACATGCACGAATTATAGTTATTATACCAGATCGGTTGTTCTCACGCTTAAGTTCTATTTTCAGGTGCAACTAGCAAATCAAACCAGCTAGGTGACCACTACGGTTCGAAACACCCCAAAGAGAAGCCTCCGAGTGAGTCTGGATGATGGGTATCTGCAAAAAACTGCAAACATTTGAAAGGGTTCAAATGTATTATTTTCAACTTGTCTATCTAGTCTACAATCTTTTGCGTCGTCCGAGGTGGAACATTAAAAGACTTTGTGATGCTTAGCGAAGAATAACCTTCTATGGATATGCAATCTTTGGTGCCTCTTTCAAATATATTATGTATTCCTGATGTGTATATGGAATTGAGCTACTTTGGTTTGCCTCTGTACTAATAAATCACTTCTGAAAAATGTGAAGAAGTTGTAAGAGGCTGTTCTGATTCTGTGCTGAAGGTTGATACCTCTTTGCTTGAGTTGACAATAAAAAGTTTGATACCTCTTCCTTCTCTGTCTGAAGTTTGAAAACATATGTTGCTTTTCCTTGCTGACGTGAACTGTTTTACAATTTCTCTGGCAGTCAAGGAAATTCAAGTTTGTAAGCAACCAAAACTCTGCATTCTAAAAGTGAATGGGGTATTTGAAAATTGAGCAACCATGACGATGCCAGATTAATCATTTTCTTAATCGGTATCCACGGAATAGACTCGACAAACCCTAGAGGAAAATCTGAAGCTGGGAGTATCTAGCTCCTCCATCATTCAGTTAGGCTCAAGTAGAAGAGGGCTTGAGCAGTCAAGATCTGAAGAAACATATTCTAAGTATATAATTAAGCAAGCATAATTAGCATAAGAAAGCTAAGAAAAAGAATTCATGCATATAATTAACAAAAGTATGAAGGTTACTTGTATGTCCACAAACTTAAACATCAATATATGAATAATCAGTAAAATAATTTATATGAAAGTAAAACAACAGCTTCTCTCTCTTTTCTTTTCAACAACAAAATCAGAAAAAAGAAGAAGAAAGACCTATTGATGTTATACATCACATAAGTTACAACTATATCTTGTTCTGTGCAGCCAACAAATTCTCAGCAGTAACTTCAGAAGCCAAAATCCTGAAGCTAGATTGTCATTTCTGTATCAAAGGTCTTTCTGAATGAGCTTATTTAACAACGTCCTGAGGAGAGCATCCCTCTTCTCAGCGCGGGTCTCTTCCTGCAACCTTCTCTGCTCCTCACTCACTCTCCAAGCCTGCTCCAACATCGGCCTCTCCCTCTCGATCTTCTCCATTGACTGCCACCACTTCTGCTCAAATTTTGCAAGATTTAGAGAGTAATTACGATGAGGTTTTATCAAAGGCAAATTTGGGGTTTTTGAAATAAAATATGCACTTTGCTCCTACTTTTTGGCGACAAGTGCCTAACTCTATACCAATTTCAATTTGGCATAAAATTTAATAACTCTAACGTCTAACTCTTCCTACCTCTTCTCTCCTAAACCCCAAGGTCTTGTTTGGCTAGAAGAGTTAGAGGGTTCAGGTTAAACTCCTAACTCAAGAAGAGTTGTCAGCTCTCTCTTACGCCAATCTGTTCTTGGTGTAAGAGTTAGTCTTTGCCTCCAAAAAGGAGGGGGCAAAGTGCAAAAAGTTATTCCTTTTTATTTCAATTCTACCTAGAAAAGACATCTCAACTCTTGGCAAAATTTACATGTCTGGAAGAGTTAGCAAGAGTTAGAGGTCTAATTCTTGCTAACTTTGTTTCCAAACAATCGCTAACTCTACTCCCTCAGCTCTTCCAACCAAATAAGGTCAAAATGTCTACTAATTTTACAAATAATTTTTATATAATAAACCTACATTTTACAGCGAAAGTTTTATTAAAAAGGGCTTTTCAGATATTAGTCTTTCAAATCTTTCATATTTTGATATTAGTCTCTCGAATCATTTGAATAGTTATTTAGTCCCTCAAATCCTATTAGTTACACCTAATTAGTCCCTCTAATTAGTTTTCATCCAATGGGAGAGAATATTCCATTAACATACCTTTCTACTCAACTTCTTCATCTTCATCGCCTCTCTCTGGCCGACCACCTCCCCCTCCTCTGTGATGCCCTCACTAGAGCCTTAATCACCTCTTTCATCATCTCTCTCTCATCACACAAACACAATGTCGCTTCCTTTTCTCTCCATTCTTCTCTCTCTCTCTCTCCTCTTCTTCCCATTCTACACCTCCCCCACCCCCACCCCCATCTCCCTCACCCACATCTTGCCGGAGCCCCCTCGCTGACCTCGTCGCCGCCTTCCTTCGTCCAGTACGCCTCCTTAGAAATCTCAAAACCGCCGCAACCCCTCCCCCCTCGCCTTCGGTATCCCCCGCAACCCCTCCCCCTCCTCGACACTAGCAACTCCCTCCCTCAGCTCCCCTGCATCAAATTCTACCTCTGCCAAAACTCATCTTTAGCAATTAAAGCAAATCATTGTTCATCTCGACCTTAAAAAACCCCATATTCGATATGGTCGCAACCGCCTGTACCCACCACCTCTGCCACGACCCCCAATCACCATCTCGACCTCCGCAAAATACCCAACGCTCCACTTCTCGCTCCTCTTTACCTCCATAGCCCCAGCCCCCACCAGCAGCGGCACAAGATACGCCCCACCACCAGCGCGACTGTCCCAAATATCATCCTCTGGAAGTTCTTGTCGGCGTCATCCACCTTGACCTTGTCCCAATAATTCAAGTTCTAAAACATCAAATTGAAGTACCTCCTTGATTGACATGCTATTATCTCATTTTATTAATCCTATTTATTTATAATTTTGTATTTAAATAATGTTACTCGGTGATTCTTGCAGACAAATTTGCCAGATGGAGAAATATAGCAATCACGCATTTTTTTTACCATTTCACCTTCTTGAAATCAACGCGGGATCCATCTCGCCGGCATAATCTTGAACAAGGAGCAGGGACATGACGAGGAAGCGTTGAGAGGGAGAAGGCAGCGAGACTGACAGCGGCGAAACCGACAATGTGGAGCCTGCGGTAGTTGAGGAAGGTGAGGGTGACGATAATGAGGAAGAGCGATGAGGTTTGAGCGAGCGTGTGGGTGAGATCTAACCATCGACAACCATGTTGATGGTGGCACTGTGGTGGTGGTTTATTTGTAAAGGAAGGAATGAAGAGGAGGAAGGGAGAAAAAGAAGAAGAAAGGAGATGAGATGAAAGAGGAGAAAAGAGAGAGGGAGAGGTGAACGCGCTATGGCTGTTGCCATCGTTGGCAAGGCTAGTGGCAGCAGGGGCAGGGCTGTGACCGTGGAGAGAAAGAAGAGAGGAGGAGGAAAAATAAAGTGAAGTTGAAAGAGGAGGAAGAAGGAAAATAAGAGGACGCGAAGGCAACCAATGTTGCTGCCGTCGACAGCAGTAAAGTGGGCTACTAGGAATAGTTAAGTAATTAAGTATATACTTAGTTAAGTCAAAACCTAATCACGACTAGTTATTTGGATGGGAATTCTAACATAATAACTTTTTTTTTTTTTTTGGGGCGGGGGGGGGGGGGGGGGGGGGGGAGGGGGGATATTTCCATCCAAAAAAGATTCTGACACTCTATGATTAAGGCAATCATTTTTTTGTTAAAGGCCCCCCGTAAAATTCAAAAAATGGCAAAAAAAAAAAATCCCTCCCCCCTCCCCTCCTCCTCCCCTCGCCGGCTTCCCCCCTTGCTTCTCCCTCGCCAGGAATCTCCCCTCCCTCTTCGCCTCCCCGAGCTCCACCTCCCCCTCCCCTCCTTGGCCTCCGCCCCTCCACCACCACCCGCTCACGGGCTGGGACGGGGGCGGGGAGGGGCAGTGAACGGGGGGAAGATCGAGGGGAGGGGGAGGAGGAGGAGGAGAAGAGGAAGAAATGAAGAAATGGACATTTTGGAGTTTTCACCAAGGGTGAAATTGTCAAAAAAAAAAATAATGACAAATTTGTAATAATTTGTGGGGTGCTTTCATCATTTTTTGAGTGGAAAAATCCGGTCCCCCAATTGGGTGTAATTAATGAGATTTGAGAGACTAAATAAATTCAAAAAAATTGAGATTAATATCATGAAGAAATATTTGAGGGACTAGTATCTAAGAAACCCATTAAAAACCAGCACAAACTTGCTAATCTTCGTTTGGACCCGCTAACGACTCTTAAGTCTTAACGGTTCGCTACTGAAACGGGTCGGGCACGAAACTTCATCCGCCCCAATCCAGAGCCCCTATAAATTAAATTTTACCACAAAGACCACCCTCGACCCCTGCAAAATCCCCAAAAAACGAAGGAAAGGAAAGCTCGGGAGCACTGAAAAATCTAGGGTTTTCTTTTTCTTCTGCAATCTAGGGTTTCGTTGATCCTCTCGATGTTCCTCCCTTCTGATAATCCCTTCATCTGACTCCAAATCGCCGGAATCCCTTCGATCGCTGATTCGGCGACTCCTCCTCGTTCTAGGGTTTCACTTCCCCCCAAATTATGATCAGATCGGCCTCGCTTCTCTCACCATATCGATCCTTCAGAATCTACGCGCCTTTGGCCCCGGTCTCAATCCCTTCGCACCTCACGGCATGGGGAACTATTCAACTTCTCGCTAATCTTCTAGTTTTTTTTTTAATCGTAGTGCAAAATACTATGTAAACCCTAATCTCGTGCTTTTCGATTCGTGTGATATTGGGTGATCTTTTCGTGGGATTTGAAAGGACTTCTTTAGATTCTTTATCTGAAGATTTGGGTTCTAGAAGTGGGTGGCGGTCTTTCGGGAGATTTTCGTTGTGCAGTATGCCGCAGGAGGAGCAGCAGGGGCGACCTCGGAGGTTACTATCGAGGAGGCGGTCTTTTAACCAGGGCTGGAAGGAGAGGGACGACAGGGGATGGACCTTGCTCCACATCGGTGCTCGCAAGGGCGATCTTAAGGAGGTTGGTTTTTGCTGCCAAATTGCTCTCTTTCATTGTTGTTTTTCCTCTACATCATTAATAAGTAGAGGTGTCATTTTTTGCGGATTTATATGTTTATTATATCTTATTATATCATGCTGATTTATATTGAGTAGTTTGTTTTATGCATGACAATATGTTATGTTTGATGGCATAGTTTAAGTAGCTTAGCACTGAAAAAGAAAAGAAAAAGCGAAATATGCAGGTTGTCACTAAGAGGAAGATGTCCATGCAATTTTACTAAATATAGAAACTAGCTAAGGAGAAATTGAAAGGAGAGAGATGGTAGGTGTAGGGAACATGACATAGGTTGCCTGAGTTAAGAAATAGCTCATGCCTGCTTTCTGTATTATATATATTTTATCGGTACCTTTCTATCTAGATGTCCTGTTTCTATGGATGTATTTTACGATCTTTTAAAATTAATGTGAGTGAGTTGAAGCTTAAATAAGCATATGATTCAATGTTTAATTGAAGGAGTTTTAAGTGAGAAAGAGAGAGGCATTATTAGTTGTTGTAAAGACAGTAATAGGATCAGGTTCCTTGCAAATGGCATATGTGTTTCAGCTCGGTGAGGAATTAACTATTTAATTGTGACAAAAAAGGAAAAAAGGCTCTTGGTTCTTTTACATTAACACTTTTTTCTTCACTTGGATACAATCTAGACTAGTTATTAGAATTTGTAGCATGTATCTGAATACTTGCTATTTTGTTTGTTGCTGGCGCTTTGGTTTATACTGTGTTTGGATTATTAAGTGCATTTTAACTAGCAATAGTCATATATTAGTTACTTAAGTATCAACCTATTTATTTCTTATCAATTTTGGGTTGAACCTGATAGTGATCTGAACTGATCTTGTTAACATAGAAAATGAAGTTTGAAAATATTGGACACTCGGGTGATTATATAGAAAGTAAGTGGTGAAAATTAATACGCCTGTTTTATGTTCCCCCCCCCCCCCCCAAACAACAAAAAAAAAAAATCTAGTAGGTCATGCATCTGTTGATGTATATTGGCAATAATCCTTGTATATTACTGCAGCTGCTGGTATAATATGGATTTTACGTGTTGTATAGATTGTTCAAAGCTGGTTTGGAGTGTCTCTAAATCCTATCTAGTACTAGCATACCATCGTTGTCGGTAGGAAACCGAACGATCAGGAGGAGGGAGGATAAAGGAAAGTTGAGAGAGAGGAAGAAGAAGGAACGGGTTGACGTTTCTATCTCTCATGCAGATGAAGACGGATGAACATAGTTTTTATATGAGCCACGGGAGAAAACCTTCGGTCAGTTTTGATAATATTCCCCCCATCAATCACTTAAATATTTAACCGGACCTCAATTACCTATAAAATTTCTCTAAGTGGACTGTTGATTAATCAAATTTTATCTAATTTAATCTTCTAACTTAAAGTTTTGTTAATTGAACCGAAGTTTCCTTGTAAATACTTTTTAAAAAGCTGTAATTGGAATCTTACAAATAAATTTGGGAAAGTGTTTAGAATTTATTTTGTATCCCATTCCAAAAGTAATGAAAACTATGAAGCATAATGTTGGTTTCATATTTCACATGCTCAAGCATTTGGCTTCCTGTTGTCTGATGTTGCATCAGCATTAATCATCAATGAGTAAAGACATAGTGTTTGCTAAAAAAACAGATAAAATGGATTGTAAGTTATCCCCTGCTGTTATTGTTTATTTGCCCACCTGGTATGAAATCCTGTTTGGTGTATAGAAGATATGGAACTAATTAGCTTAGGATGATGAGTAAGCATGCATCTTCGGTTTGTAATGTTCCATATGGTTTTATGGAATAACCGGCGTGATGTCCCAAGCAAAGCATTTATTTTTTGCATTAGTCCAGAATTCCAGAACTAGGATGTATGTTTGAAGCACTGGGATCATGCTTGGGTTGGTGTTTGTCATATTTTTTTTCTCAACACTAACTGTATTTGGCTTGCATATACTCACATCTTCATCTGAAATGCGTTGTGCCTAGATCAGTTTCAGTTTGGAGTTTGATCAGATCTAAATCATGAAATAAGTTCTACCAAAATTATGTCATAACAGTACTTGATAATGTGAGGCATCTTTAAGATTAAGCATTTCATTTTTGAAAGCTTGATCGCATCCTTGTTTGACAGTTGTACAAGCTGACTATATCTATTCATGATACACACATTCTAGTTTAATTAAAATATGGAATCATACTTGAAACTCGGCTATCATAATTTTACCAACAAGTCATTGGATAGAAGTTAGGAAGGAGCATATTGATTTGGGTGAAATTTTTTGACTTGACCCAGGGACCCTTGAACTTGACTTTTGCATCCAACCCAAACTGACATGCAAAAGTGTGGGTTGAGTAAGCATGTTTCATTGGCCGATCAGGTATGAGTATTGCAGCTGTGACCCATAATTTAAATTAGTCAGCTATGAACCTCATGACCCTTGACCTGTTTGGCCACTAGGTACCAAGATTTATATTGCAGCAGTTCATTGTATATTGTTAGTCAACTCAAATACCAATAAAACTTTGTTACATCTTTGTTTAGACAATGGTTTAAAAAATGAATTTCTGTTATCCAAATACTAAAATTAAGTAAAGTGACTTTGAATTGGTTAGTGAGATACAGAAATTATGGAACTTAAAGTAGGCCATTAGGTTTACCCTCTAGCGGGTATGTGATGTAACAAAACGTACACAACCTTGTAGGTCTCCGCACAATCAGACTAAAATTTTTAAGAAAAATGATTTGAATTGGTAATGAGATACAAATATATGTAAGTAAATAAGCAGGTCAGGAGGCTTGACCCCCTAGCTGTGGGTATGTAATGTACGAAGGTGTATGAACCTTGTAGGCCTCCACGCTGACAGCCAAACTAGTAGTGAAAACTTTGGTTTAGTAGTCTACTGAGAAATCCAAATAGCTATGAAAGCATGGTTCACAGTCGCGGTCTCGGCTGCCGACTCGGCGGGCACCGAGACGGATCGGTCTCGGCGACTCGGATCGGTATCGGACGATACGCGCAAAATGCTACATAGAAAGTTCAAAAAATTCTGAAAAATCACGACAAATCTTAAAAAAAATGTTGACATCCACATTCATATATCACATGTTCAAAATATATCACATAGCACACTAAACATAAAGCGAAAATATAAATACATGCGTCGTCGGTAGAAGCATATCAAAATACCTGCACAATATAGTAAATTGCACAAACTACATTCATAAATATACTAATGTAGTTATTTTCACATTGAATTGCGATGAGGTACAAAATCATCATCATAATGCCGAGTCGACCGAGTCAACTCCGATTCTCGGCCGAGTCGGTCTCCTCTGAGTTGAGTCGACCGACTCGTGACTCGGACTCGTCTCGGAGCAGGCCGAGACGGATACGACTCGGTCGACTCGTCTCCGACTCGGCTGAGACTTTGAACCGTGTATGAAAGTCCTTTCTGGTTAAGTTTTAGAGCAAACCAATTAAATGGCAAGGCATTGGCAGTTAATTTTTATAATTGAGTTAAGCTAAAAAACTAAACAGCAGCCTTCCACAGTCTGCCCAGGCGGCCAGACATAGACTAAACCAAGCATATCGGTAAGGGAACAAAGACAACCAATACTACCTGAGCATCTGGGTTAATTATTCACCTATGACATTTCTGATTGTTAGAAATATGAGTTATATAAGGAGAGTATAGGAATAAAAGTATGATTAGTCTTTTATATATCTATATAATACAATTGAGGTTAGCTTTCTCTCAGTTTCTCTTCTATCATGGTATCAGGGCATGGTTTCAGGAGTTTGGACTTCGTCGTTTTCAAAAGGATTATTCTGTTTTCTTTCGGCTTCATTAGGGGAAAAAATGAATTCTGTTACTTGTTTATATGGATGATATAGTAATTACTAGTGATGATGCTTAAGAGATTAGTGAGCTGAAATTGTATCTGCAGAAGTTTCAAACAAAAAATTAGTTACAGTTGTGATATTTTTTTTGGGCATTGATGTAGTAAGATCAGAGAAATGGATCTTTCTCTCTCAACGGAAATATGTGTCGGATATGCTTTCAGAAGCTGGGATATTAGGGTGATGGGGACATCACACCAATACTAATTATCTTTTTATGCCTTAGTCTATTTTTGAGTTTAGCATTTTCTTTATTATAAAACTTAGTCCCACATCGGTTGTGATGGGGAAGTTCACTTTGTAAGAGCCTATATAAAGAGGCTCAACTCAATGAATAAACAGACAATAAATAATTAAAATTTTTTCAGTTAAAATTTCAGAGCTATTGGGTTCTTGAGATTGGGTGTGAAGCCCGTGGTGCAAGGGGTGCGAAGCCCGCGTAAGGGGTGTGAAGCCCAAAGTTATCTGGTTCTTTCTCCAATCCTAATCTCTCTTTTTTCATTTTATTTCTTGTAAAATCTTAGTTTTTCTTTTTTATTTGTATTCGAAGGTGATTGCGATCCTGTATTACATCAATTTGGTATCAGAGCTTTGGTCCCAATCCCCTTCGAATTTCTTCTCTTCCACAAATCCTAAATTTAGATCTGGATCTTTAGATCTAAATCTACTTTGCAAAAAAAAAATCGATTATTGTTAGATCTAGATCTAAATCTATATTTAGATCTACTTTGTAAAAAAAAATCGATTACTGTTACATTTTGATCTAGATTTACTTTGGGAAAAAAAAAGAAAAACAGAAAAAAAGGGGGAAAAACTGAAAAGAAAAAGAGGAAAAAAACAAAAAAAAGAGGAATTTAAAAAAAAGTTACTGTCCACCGTGAACAATAATTACTGTTCACCGTGAACAGTAATTACTGTTCATCCGGTTACTGTTCACAGTGAACAGTAACCGCCCATCTCCCACCCCAACTAGTCCGGAGTCTGTTTCTCGCCCGTTCGGAGTCCGTTTTGAGCTCTGTTCGAAGCCTTGGGTTCGAGATTGAGCCCCGAAGCCATTACAAAGATTTCATAGCCCTTGAGCAACAGATCTGACCTCCACGAGCTCGTATTTGGCACCAGTACTGTCCCAACAGCAAAGAATCAGTGTTCTGACACATCTTCAGCCCAATTTGAGTCCAATTCGAGCTACCGATTTATTGGGTAACCTCTGATCTTTATGCATTGAGTTTTATTCACGAGATTTTACTTTTGTGACAAATACATTTATACTGATGGGGATGAAAAGGAGGTTGAAAGGGACATGTATGTAGCTCTTCCGTATTTTCGGGGTTTTTATGATCAAGATGGGTATGAAAAGTGGGAAAACCATCTTGAGAATTTCTTCAGGTATTTCTCCTTGACACCTGCGCAGAAGTGTCATTATGCCCAAATGAAGTTAGCTGGAGAAGCTTATTGGTGGTGGGAAGACAATCATATCGACTGTCGAGATTGGCTTATCCTACAAGAACTTCTTCATGCCCGGTATGCTCCACACGTCGAGGGGCCACAATTCAGCTATTTGGTTGCTGAATGTAAGGAGATCCTCACTGGCATGGTTAAGATGCTAGAAAGCAAGGCGATAAAGGCTGTTGATAATCCAGAATCAGAGACAGAAATTGATGACGGTCTAGAGCCAAAGCCAGAAGCTTATGATAAGCCAGAGCTAAGACCAGAAGTTTTTGCTGAGTCAGTGTCACAGCAAGAAGAGATTTTCTCACAGCCTATGGAAGTTGAAAGTCTCCCTGTTGAGACCCTTGTAGATCTTCTAGCGGAGCCTACTTTGAAGCTAGTACCACCGGCAGCTATGAGTATCATTTTTTTAAGATCGCCTGAGGTGTACGACCCATTGCAGATATGTCTACAGGAGCCAGGCTCACAAGTGATCAGGGTACTTATGGTGCAAAGTGCAATCTGTTCAGTTTTCATCATGGATGACGTGCCTCAGTCTGCTATTGGTGTCTTGATCAAGCTGTTATCTTTTATCGCTCCGACACGGAAACCAGTTCCACCTCCACCACCTTGGTCTCGATGTGATGCATTAGTGTCACTATCACGGCCACCTCCATGGCCCGATTGAGATGCTTCATGAGAGGTATCCTCACTCGACAGGGTTGACTCTCTCCCACCCCGGGGGAAATGATGGGGACATCACACCAATACTAATTATCTTTTTATGCCTTAGTCTATTTTTGAGTTTAGCCTTTTCTTTTATTATAAAACTTAGTCCCACATCGGTTGTGATGGGGAAGTTCACTTTGTAAGAGCCTATATAAAGAGGCTCAACTCAATGAATAAACAGACAATGAATAATTAAAACTTTTTCAGTTAAAATTTCAGAGCTCTGGGTTCTTGAGATTGGGTGTGAAGCCCGTGGTGCAAGGGGTGCGAAGCCCGCGTAAGGGGTGTGAAGCCCAAAGTTATCTGGTTCTTTCTCCAACCTAATCTCTTTTTTCATTTTATTTCTTGTAAAATCCTAGTTTTTCTTTTTTATTTGTATTCGAAGGTGATTGCGATCCTGTATTACATCATAGAGTGTCTCGGCAATGGCTGCCAACTCCAAGCTGCTGTCAGATCAATGAGAGTTTTTAGATAATTCAAGGCGATACAAGAGGCTTGTGGATGGACTGAATTATGTTACAATGACTCAACCTTATGTTGCATACCCTATTAGTGTGGTAAGTGCTTATCTGATCCACGGACAAGTTACTGAGATGTTGTGATTCGAATATTTCAGTATTTGAAGCGTCCCCTGGTAGAGGACTTTGTATTCAATTGTGGTTTTGGATATATAGTTGGTTTTTCAAATGCATATTGGGTAGGATCACCGGTTGATAGATGGTCAATTATTGGTTATTCTGTGTTTATTGGAGGAAATTTTGTATCATGGAAGAGCAAGAAGCAAGTTGTGGTTTCGAGATCTAATGCTGAGTCTGAATATCGAGCCTTGATTGATACTACATGTGAATTGGTCTAGATACAAGATCTCTTGAAAGAGTTATATCTTCTGTCTTCAACTCCTATGAGATTATATTGTGATAATTCATTGGCTATCCATATAGCAGAAAATTCATATTTTCATGAGCGCATGAAGCACATTGAGGTGGATTGTCATCTAGTTCGTTAGAAGGTTAGAGTGGACAAGATCTCCATTAACCGGCTTGCAGATGTGTGGACAAAACCTCGTGGTGATCCTTGGATTCGGAGTATTTGTGACAAGTTAGGCATGTATGATGTATATGTTTCACCTTCAGGGGGGTTGCTAGGAATATGAGTTGTATAATGAGTATGAGTTGTATAAGCCATAAGGAGTATATGAATAGGAGTATGATTAGACTTTTATGCATCTATATTATACAATATAGGTGAGAGAGATATCTCTAACTCTGATTTCTCTTCCATCACCAATCATTTTTCATTTATTTTACTTCATTTTCTTGGGTTGTATGATTATTTGTTTTCTAGTTAAAGGTTTTAGTTTCAGTCTATTTAAAGAGTCATAGACTCTTAGGATTAGGGTTATTAGATGGTTGATTTGTTTATTAAGTCATGTGTTGTTAGGATAGATTCGACTTTGTCAAAAATTTTGTTAGTTTCGTCCGTTCCTCTTATAGAAATTCTAGTTTTAAAGTTTATTTGCGAAATTCTATAAGACGCTTCATGATCGAAGCATGTTGGTGGCAATATAAGTTCTGTAAGGGTCAAACCTGGCATCTAAGTATTTTCTGCCCCTATTGGATCTGAAGAACTGCTTCTTACATATAGGTTATAAGCTAACTTGTACAAAATTTTGAACAGTTACTGGTTACAAATTGGTTTACTTCATGTGAAAGGATCAAGAACGGCCAAGGGAAATATGGAGGGTATATAAATAGGAAATGATGCTTGGTAAGGAAATATACGCCTGGTAGGAGTATTCTAGCGAACATTTGATACACGATGTGCCTATGTATTTGTTCTAAGATGGTACAGGGGTAAGGTTGTAATAGAATGATAAATTTCAGTAAGCAATAATGCTCTCAAAAATAAAAAAGTAATGTACTAATAAAATTTGTATTTAGTACATTACTCTCAGTAAGCAGTAATGCTATGTAATCAATGTATGCAGTATTTAGTTTCATCAATAGTTTTTCATAAATGAAATTTGTATGATTTACTACTATGCCAATAATATAGTATATCATTGTGTGTTATAGATACTTGAGACGCTTCTATAGTTTTTTCTTTTTTGGTGGTTGTGGAGCCATAGCTTATGTTTCTACTCTGTGCTCTCATTTCTTACGACAGGTGAGGCGACTTTTGGACGAAGGCATGGATGTTAATGCGCCCGCATGGGGCCCCAAATCTCGTGGGGGGACCCCTCTACACCTTGCTGCTCAAGGTGGACAC
The DNA here is from genome assembly GCA_038442645.1 of Agave tequilana. Taxonomy (NCBI): domain Eukaryota; kingdom Viridiplantae; phylum Streptophyta; class Magnoliopsida; order Asparagales; family Asparagaceae; genus Agave; species Agave tequilana. The sequence continues at coordinate 243 of JAVJIF010013351.1, read as the reverse complement.
ATCAAAGTTATGGATGAACTACTCGAACGAGGCGCAAACATAGATGCCAGGACCAAAGGCGCTTGTGGCTGTAAGTTATCTAGAACTGTATTTTTCTACCCCAAGCCACATATGGGTTTGAGCTTTATTTATCGAGCTTTATAATGTTGAGTATTTAAGATCACATGCAAACTGTTTCTATTATAAGCACTTATTCTTGTTATTTCTTTAATTCGTGAGTTGGAATTCTCATCCTGGACCTTT